>NW_017564110.1:5705862-5737775 GCF_001854935.1 Bemisia tabaci
TACTCTATAAGACTCCTATATAATTTGCCAAGAAAAAATACTCTTTATTCACTCGGATTTATGCTTGAATAGAGATCAAAGCCTCTTAATCTAAGCGGATTTCTTTTAGATTCTAACGGAAATCCGATTCAACCAAGAGTTTTTCTTGTCAAATTTTTTAAGAGTCTGGACTCTAGATTCAGGAAATTATTTTCCCGATATTGGTCGCATACCATTTACCTATGTTTTCGCGAGCTGTTCAACCTTGTTCATTGGATGTCGGATTTATAGATGATTGATGGATTTAGATAATTTTGGGGGTTCTACTTTGATCATGTGATACGGGTATAAGCGCGATCTGTGCTCAGACACCGGCACGAGAGACCTCTGGCGGTGAAGCCGGCAACCGGGAGAGGAAGCGGTAGCCGCGCGAGACGGGAGGGGACGAAAGGCATGTATGAAGGTGATAGTATATATATCAAGGCTACCGTTAAAAATAAGAGTGGAGTAAGGTGAGCGAGGAAGGAGGAAAATAAGCAAATGAAAATCGTGGAGGAATGCGCGACCGCGGGCGCGACGACACTTTCCCTGCCGCGACGGCCGCGCTGACCGCTGCAGGCCACTTCGACGCCTTGTCGCGACGCCACGAGGTTTTGCAAGACCCTTGTTGTTGGTTTGGCACATGAGCGCGAGTGGGACGCACTCGACGCATGAGGGACAAACGTCGTAAGATCATTCAGGTGTTGCCAAATTGCTGTTGATCAAATACGAATTTTCTCCAGGGCTCATGTAGGTTTGGACACGTTTTAGAGGAAGAAGTCGTATCTGCATCGAGAGTTTTCAAGGAGGACGTAGTCAGTGGCGTGGTGTGCTTTTCGATATATCGATATTTCCCCGTTTGAAGCTGTGTTAAATAATCGATTATTAAGGTGTTCGCTGCGAACACCCTGTTTATCGATACTTTCTCGTAGGTTTTAATGGCAGATCAATCGATATATCGCAAAGCACGCCAAGCCACTGGACGTAGTTATACAGCCGTCCAAAGTAAAAACGCCGTATCTCCATTCCACGTATCAATTATTCAATTTCTTCCTAACATAACGCTGTTTTACAAAGAACCTATCAAATAATGTCCATCTTTCATTTTTTCAATAAAACCAGGCCGGATTAAGGGGGTGGCCACACGGGCCGCGGCCCATGGCGGCAAATCTAGGAGGCGGCAAATTTTGCAATTTTTTTAAATGTAAGGTATAAAAAAAAAGTCGGATTTAGAAATAAAATTACAAACAAAATCTCTCATTTCCTGAGAGTTTAGTAATTTCTAATTTTGTCGTCTTTCGGCGATACAAGAGACAGCACCTTTAATTAATCGAGTTAAGAGAGAGACCAAACACGCAATTTGACCAGGAACGGCGCGACTGAGAGAGAAATGATGACGAAGACTTGAGATGAAAATGAGAAGCCCTCGGCGCGGCGGTTGGCATGTAACACATATTAGCGCCTACAAGACTGCACGGATACTTCACGCATTGCATCAAACACAGTGCGATTACTGCGGTCAACGTGAAATGGATAGCGCCTACAAGAATGCATGAATACTTCACGCATTGCGCCAAACACAGTCCGGTCAGCGTGGAACGCATAGCGCCTACAAGACTGCGTGAATATTTCACGCATTGCTCCAAACACGGTGCGGTCGGCGCGGCGCGGTGGCAGAAGTTAAAATCATTAAACCACGTTTATGTTTGTTCTTTCATAATTTTTCCGTTCATTTCTTATGAGTGGAAGGCCTTGTCCACGCAGAGATAGGTTTACGAAAGACATAGTTCCGACATAGTTACTTTAGCATAACTACGTTCATTTTAGGAAGGGACGCATATAGAATCGGGAGAAACGGGGCAGAAAATTAGCCCTGAACCGGCTCGCTAACTTCAATCCTCAGCTTTGCCATTCCTTAATGGGGTCTTCCTGAAATAGTCAGTGAAGGTGGACTTCTTTCGCACGAATATGCCAATACTGCCAATAGGGAAATATTCGGAACACCTCCTTTCGAATGAACATTTTGTCAGAAAAAACTTGGCTACGTCTCAATTTTCATAGAGCGTTCTCCCAAGCACGGTAGCATTAACGCAGGCTTCTTAAATGCGGAGGGTGATGGTGTGCGAAGGACGTGATTTTCGTCGCAATCTTCGCTATTTTAATGGTCACCGCAGTGAAACGTTCAGTAACTTTAAGCGATTCTTCCTATGGAAAAATATTTTTAAGTGATTTTGATATTTACATTGAGATCAGTCACAAAAATTAGAATTTAGCACCGCTCTCGCGATAACGTCTGAATAACTGAACATGGGAGTGAGAAATTAAGTTCGCCTTCAACTCGATGGATACAATTTGAGCGGCTTAGGAGTTGCAATAGTTGTATCACGTAATGATGTCCGAAGGACGAGAGACTTTCGTTGTAATCTTCGTGTTCTCAATGACCATCGCAGAGAAACGTCCAATAGCTTTCACTCGATCCTCCTAGCAGAAAAATATTTTGATATCGACTTTGACATGAACTTCAAAAGACAGAATAAAGCCCTGCTCTTGCGCTCAGCTGAAAAACTGAAAATTTGATTGAAAAATCCAGTTCGGCTTCAACTTGATGGTTCTGGGTTGGAAGTGTCATGGAAAACCTGGAACCAAAAAGCCAGGGAATTTGAAAACAAACTGTGAAGGATGGCCTTTCAATTTCTCCTAATAGTCAGGGAATTTTGAAATTGGACTATACTTGAGATCCTGATTTTGTCAACAAATGCAACTAGGAAAAAGGTTCACGACAGCTTACTGCCAACTTAGTATCTTGGTGCGCAAGTGATCATTTCTTGAGCGAAGTCGGAATCCCGGTGAATGAAGATGAGTTGCGGAAAATCATTTTTGCAATGCGATGAGATGACCGAGAAAGGAGGAGGGGGTTCTAGAATGGAAGTAAATTGTGGAAGATTTGCTGATGAATTGCAGACGATGGATTTTATCGAGCAAATCTGCTCTGTGGCAGTGACCGGTTGCTTCCTAATTTTCTGCATCGTATCGTCGCTCGGTGAGAATCGGAATGTAAATCTCAATCCATTGATGCCTCAGAAGATCAGTGGTACACTGGGAAAAAAAAAACATAGGATCTAGAGTCTAGACTCTTGAAAACATTGACAAGAAAAAGGACTCCTGATTCAATCAGATTTAAGCTTAAATCAAAAGGAAATCCGCTCAAATTTAGAGGCTTGGTTCTTGATTTAAGCTTAAATCTGATTGAATTAAAAGTTTTTTTTCTTTTCGATGTTTTCAAGAGTCTGGAGTCTAGATCCAATGTGTCCCCCCCCCCCCAGTGTAACGTATGTGTATGAGACAGGATGCCCCCGGAGTTTTTGAGGATCCCACTTTTCCCTTAATAAATCATCGACGATATTCGTATTCGTTGCTGAAATTTTGCGCTGCGTCTGGCAATATTCTTGAATTTTTTGACAGAACATGATCGACTGATCTGAGGTATATCGAGATTTCTCTCCTTTAGAAACCATAAAATATAAGGAGATGTAGGCGTTAGGTACCCAACAAATCAACGAAAACCGTGTTCTAGGAGTACCTAATTTCTAAAATGTGTACCTCTTTTGAATTTGAAGGAAACCCCGCAAACCATCCGACTCATTTTTTCAAAATTTTACCCCCTCTTGAAAGGGGTCGTCCCTTATATTACGCTTTTATAACGTAGGCCTCTATCCTTTAGCACGTAAAAACAAAATGACATAACGCGCTCCCCCCCCCCCCCCCCCTAGAGCTTTACGTAATTTTTGGACAGCCCCAAAGTTTCATCCCTCGCGTCGTCCTCGCCGAAACTAACCTTGGCCCAAGGTTATAATTCCCCATGAAATTTCGCCTCGCATGGCCATGCCTTCCTATCCACAGTGCGTCGGACCTGACGGAATCGTCGCGACTTGTCCGCAAAGGAATGCGTACGAAATGCAGTATTTTTACGGTTGGCCGCACCGCGCCGCTGGCCCGAGGCGCTGCCCGACTGCGTAATGCAATAATCGGCTGTAAGGCACTGAAAATCCGGCCAACCAGGACGCGAGGATCCGTCACAGCCTCCGTTACCGCGTCGCGTCGCCCTCCTCACTCAGGGGCGTTACTACGTTACCTGATGAGCCCCGTCGTCCATGCTACTCAATGTTTCCCAAGGCTCATCTGTAAGTGTACTTACGCCGTTTTATCAGCCAAACGACGACTGACCGGTGACCGGCGGAACCGCTCAGTCTACAGCTGTTACTTCGCGATTCCTTAGTGATGCACTTCTGCACCGAACGGGGCAATGCTCAGGATCTAACCACGTATCTATATAAGATTTCAGCTTAAGTTAGGAGGTTTTTGCTAAGCTGGCTGTCATCGGGGGAATGACGTCAGAGCGGCCGTTGACTCTGACCTCGCCCGAAGACATTGCCTCGAAGTGGTCGTCTCCGTTTGAGGGACCATTCAGAAAAAGGGTGCATGTCTGTTCGGTGTTGCTGAGATCGTGCGGTCAGGTCATTCTTTACATTCCATAAGAAGGGCTTTTAGAGAGCTTTCTGGAGGTTTGCAAGACCGAGCCGCCGAGCAGCTCAACAGACGCGTTATTTTTTATCCATAGTTACGCTCAAAAGCAGCGTTCATCCAGGTAGGTTCAGGGCTTTTCAAGTAGCTCAGATAAGACGTAGGAAAAAGGGGGCTGCGCGCAAAAAATTATTCGTTGAAGCTGCTAACTAACTTTAGTGAGACCCTACCATGATATTGTTTTGATCGGAGGTGCAATGTCTCGTTTCAAGAATTGAAATACAAGAGATCGATTTTTCGAAAACCAAAGCACACTGGAAAAAAAACACATTGTATTTAGAGTCCAGACTCTTAAAAACATCGGCAAGAAAAATTACTCTTGATTCAATCAGATTTCAGCTTGCATCAAGAACCAAGCCTCTTAATTTGAGCGGATTTCCTTTTGATTTAAGCTTAAATCTGATTGAATTAAGAGTATTTTTCTTGTCGATGTTTTCAAGAGTCTGGACTCTAGATCCAATGTGTTTTTTTACCAGTGCTTACCACGCAAGACCAAAATATTTTGGGTATATACGAGAGGACAAAACTCGCTTTGCGTTCGAGAAAAAATCACGCTGTGATACTCAGAGAGCCCGTAACCCCTCATTAAGCATGGAACGAGGAGCTTAATTTTCGGTTCGCGAAAGCCCTCCTACCCCCCCCTCCCACCTCCCCCTCCCTGGGACTCTCACGCAAATGGGTTATGTTGTGGGCCCGGGCCCCGGCCCCCGCTGCGGGCCGTGGCGTGGCGCGCGGCGATTCCGGCCGGGGATTTTGCGCCTGTAATAAATCCCGGAACCAGCTCCATCAGACCGGAAACCCAACAAAGCACAAACAGGAAATGCGTAGAGTGAATTGTGGTGGCCACGGAGTCCGCCCATCGTGTCGTCGTTTTCTCGGCCACTCGCTCGTTTCGGTCCCGGGCGGGATCGCCTAAACGCACCATTGGCGGATCTAGCAATTTGGCAACATCGGATTTCCTCCACTGAAACCTATGGAAATATATCGATTCTTGGAGGGGCCAGGTGCTCCGATAAGAATCGATTATTTAGCATGGGTTTAAATGGAGGAAATTCGATGTTGCCAAATTGCTGGCTCCCCCCGAAACGCACGGCTCGTCACGTTCAAGGATCTATAGATTTTGCTGATGCCACCACCGTGTTGATTAACCAGTGCCTGTAAAGGTGCAAAAAGTTCCAAATCGCTGATGCCTGTCGTGATCAAAGCCCGTATCAGACGATCAAACTAGAGGCTTCAAAGAGGTTCATCGATGCCTTTCCTGGCCTTCTCATTGGCCAGCGGTTTAAGTCGGGGCAATCGATGAGTCTCTTTGAAGCTTCTTCTTTGATCGTCTGATACGGGCTCAAGAGTTTTTTCCTTACGCCCGAATTTCATGGCCAGGGTGTCTACAATTCCGGAAATAGCACCGATTTTTTATGGGGGGTCCGGAAGTACTGCTAAAGTGCAGAAATTCCGTTAGAAGGTCCGGAATTTTTCATTTTTGTTGCAATTTAAGCGAGAAATTCAAATTCTTGAAATTTTTCGAATTTCGTCAAATGGAGGTACCTTACCGAGTAGAGGGCGCTACGTAAGCAGCTCTTGTATACGTAAATTTCAAATAGTAGTAGAAGAGAAACACAAGTTACCTTTAAGAAAGACAAATGAACTGTGTCTTTTCCTCAAGGAATATCCTGTAAAAATTATAGATTCGTGGGCGACTTTAACTCGGTCTTCGTGATCTCGCCCGTGCCCAGACGCACGAAACTGCAAGGACTGTAGCAGGTGTTATTATGCATGTGAAAATTCCTAGGGTAATATGCAGACCACCGCCTGGCATTTTGACAACTCGTGAGTCTCCTGGGTGAAGTAGATTTTTTTATCGTGACGTTGAAGTCGTAAAACTGACGATTTATCGACGACGCTTCACGAATTGCCCAAGTGCCAAGCTCGTCTAAATGCCAGAGTTTTCAGTCCTCCAATTTACCGTCATTCAAAACCAGGAGCTGCTGATCACTGAGAAGAAACAAGAGCCATTGCCTCTCCCCAAGACCGGACATACGAACTTTACGAACTTTTTCAAAACTCCCATAGGCACAAAAAGAGGCTAACGACTCATTTTTATTGCAAAGCATCACTGATACATATGGTTAACTTAAAACAAAACAACCCTCATGACCGTGCCGGATAAGGTCAAGACCTGACACAATTTCATCTGAGATCTATCTGTAGGTTGCGAGACGGATTCAGTATCTATACAACAATATGTATGTAGTGACATACGGAACGGAACACACAAAGGAACTACTCCTCAATCAGTTCTAAATTTTCCATCAATATCTGTATCAAAATCAACATAAGGGCCAATGTTTGTTTCATTTTCCGTATTAATTAAAGGTAACAAGGAAAAAAGAATATTTTTCTCATCGTATATTCGTTCCGCCTCATAACGTTTAATATAGAACCGCTCCTACTGCTACGTACGGCACGGCGTGCCTATCTTTCCGCAATTTGATTTCTATTTCATATTTCTTGAATATTCAAAAATGTCAAATCCTCAAATATGAATAACTGCAGCTGTTCATGATTTACAGTTCTATACATCATGAATTGCATTTTGCAAAAAGGAACCAAGGGCATTTCAATGTTGCTAGGATTGTGCAACTTACAGTATTTGCAGTAAAATTACTGAATCATGCAAAAAATTAAATTTTCCAAGGTAATATTTGTCGTGAATTTATAGTTTATCGGTAGTAAAGTTAGTACTTCTTAAGATGATTATTTTATATTTGCAAGGTAAAAATGGTTGCACAATCTTAGCGACATTTGAATGCTCTTGGTTTCTTTTTGCAAAATGCAATCCACATGTATAGGACGGTAAATCATATTTGAATCATCTTTTCGGCCTGAACAGTCTGCTTAAAATGCGATACTTGTTACAAGCTTAGCCAGAGCTTAGAACTCGATTTGAGCCTGGCTCGTTCATTCATGACCGTATCCCATTCATGTATTTGATTCGGTAGTCTTACTACAATGGACAAAAAAATACAATGGGCATCGTCCTGGGCACACGCCCTGTCAGCCCACAAGACGCCCCGCATAAAACTCTTGACTTCATTATTAAATCAGCCAATCTTTAAACCTATCTCCATCTTTATCTTAGCGAAAGCTCGTATCCTTATAACAGAAGTTTTGAGCACTCGGGTGATTTTTCAAAATGTTTCCTGTAGATACGATCTTTATCGGGAAATGACGGCCAATTGCCAAGATTCGTCTGGTTGCAATATGATCCGTGTAATCACCGTTGTTGTCAGGTATTGGGATACATCCAAATGGTCGGGTGGAACATAATCGGAAGATGACCCGATGTACCTTCACTTAACATTTTTGATCTTTTAGTGAAACTGAATTTTTACTTTCATTGAATTTTTCTGCGGTTAACATTCTTAACATACAAAACATTGCTGTTAGCACAGCTGCTGTTATGACTCGTGATACTTATCGATCGATTATTGAAAGTTTAAAAGGCTCAGCTCTTTTTTTTCTTTTTGGGAGCGTCTGCCCCTTAGACTTTTAATTGACGAAGCATCGCACAGTAGTGCGAATCAGTGGTAGAAGTTGGAAAAAACATGGAAACTTTAAAAGCTCATATAAAAAGGTAGGGGCTCATATAAATTAAGTTTGTAAATATAAAAAGTAGAGGTTTTTAAAGCGATACCATTGGTTTTTTCATAAAGTTTCCTTCAAGCAGCACACCAAAAAATGTATACTAGGACAAAATCATCATGAAAATTTGCAGGTTTAGTAATGAATTTCATGCCCGACATCTCTAATCGGCTCGTTCCATTGCGCATCGCTCTGAAGCGATTGGTAACCGCTTTCCCAGTGCGACGTCGTTAAATCTGTTAGTGGCCTACGGGTCATAAATTTTAAGTATCCCTCGGGAACTGGAAAAAGTCTCTTGGATCCAGAAAAATTTGACGAAACATACTCTGGATTCAATTGGATTCTTGCTTCAATCGAAAAGAAATCCACTTGAATGACATCGATTAGAGGCTCTCGATCTAAGCACAAATCCGATTGATACTAGAGTATTTTTTCTTTTTATTTGTTTTAAGAGTCAGGACTCTGGATCCAAGAGATTTTTTTTCCAGCGAGTTGATTGTTAAAAATTGGTAGACGTAGTGATAGACAAAGATGACAACACGGATATGGAGGGATCCTATTGGTGTAGGCAAGTGTTTGCAATGAGCACAAAGGATACACTGGGAAAAAAAAACACATTGGATCTAGAGTCCAGACTCTTGAAAACATTGACAAGAAAAAATACTCTTGATTCAATCAGATTTTTGCTGAAATCAAAAGGAAATCCGCTCAAATTAAGAGGCTTGGTTCTTGATGGAAGCAAAAATCCGATTGAATCAAGAGTATTTTTTCTTGTCGATGTTTTTAAGAGTCTGAACTCTAGATCCAATGTGTTTTTTTTTTATCCAGTGAAGGTAGTTAACAAATTAGCGGTAAGAACCACTCATTTCAACCAAAAGGATTGCTCCATACTACTTGTTTGTCTACTTTGTCTATCGCTTTGTCTATCATTGTCATCAATCAGCCCGCAGTGGAGATTTAGGGCTACGACCCAGGTGAACAAGAGTGGCTTAATACTTCGTCGTCACTGGCATGCCAAGCGAGGGTGGGAAAAAAACCAACTAATCGATGGAATCCGCGGAGCCCTATCGGATCCTGCGAATGAGCCGGTAGATTTGTCTGCGATGATGGACGCGGACGCGGGCGGGTGATCCGGGAACTCGTTCAGCGGAACGACGTCGGATTCGCCCAGCGGAACGGGCCGGACCCGACCGACATGACGTTATGACGCTACAAGTTTCAAGGTTGACGTTATAAGCGGGTTAAACCACGCGGAAGCCGCCGTGAGCACACGTGAAGCCACCTTGAGGGTCTGTCCTTAAGGGGAGTGTGATGATCGAAAAGACGCTTGAGGGTTGTATTCATTGTCGTCTCTTAAGCAGCTCCCTTCCTTAAGAGGCCCCATAAGGTTCTTTAGGTGATTAAGGGATGTTTAAGGAGATCCTTAAAATGCAACATGTAGAGGGACAATGGAGATGTTGCATGTGTGAGGAATTTGCGATTTGACTGTTGATTCCTACATAAAAGTTCGCGAGAAACACGATGGTGCCACTGGTTTTTCCTGAAATCTACTCCTAAGCTCAAGAAAAGCTCTCAAGTTCAGGCCAAAATGGAGGGAATATCCCCTGCTATCCCGAGAGTCCACCTCTACATCAAAACAGACTCTCCATGCAAAGATAGGGAGCAAATACATTCTCAGGGCTGCCACTTAATTTGGGGACTCTAAAACTGAAAACCCGGCATCCCTGCTAATGTATTTGCTCCCTATCTTTGCATGGAGGGTTTGTTTTGATATAGAGGTGGACTCTCAGAATAGCGTGGGATATCCCCTCCATTTTGGCCTCACTTTGAGAGCTTTTTTTGAGCTTGGGAGTTGATTTCAGAGAAAACAAGTGGCACCATCGTGTTTCTCGCGAACTTTCACAAAAGAATCAATAGTCGAATTGCAAATTCCTCACACTTGCAACATCTCGATTGCTCCATACCATATTCAGTGGCTCAAATATAGAAATGGATGCTTAGTAGGGGTTAAAATGATTTGCCATGTAGCAAAAAAGCACAAAATGGTGTAGTAAAAATTTATTGAGTTTGACAAACTCCAAAGTGAGTACAACCCACTCTAAAATGTTCAAAACTCGCATCTACCTACTGAATTTCACACGAAGTTCGCAGAATTTGTCCATTTTCATGATGCTATGTAAAGAATCTCCATCATAAACCTCATATCATCACAATTTAAACCATATGGGGCCTCCTACAGTGACGTATTCAATGAACGACCCCTAAATCAGAATATTAAATCGAAGTAAAATACCACGAGTTTTTCTCAGTTTCTAACTTGATTTTTCTCTTCTCGTTTGTTACAGGTAATTATAAAACTTTCTGAGCATTTGGATGTCCGTCGCTCACCATACATATAAGACCTTCCATCTCAACAAAATCTTTAATGCATAGAATTCTTGACTGTTTCAAGGTTTGCCAGTCATTTTTTACTTTCGTTATTATCGACTCTTAGAGGTGAAAAACTCAATACTATAGAATTTGATATCCTGCTTCAAACGTTTTAATTTCTTCTCAACTCCATAGTGTAACTCATCTAATGTATAGATAAGAATGTTAAAACTTTATCAATTTAATAGTATCACAGGTAAACATTACTGTTTGACTCTAGATACACCCACGTGTTAGTTCTGGTTGGGCATAGTGGTTGCATAAGTAGTGCACGTTTGTATAGCGGTTAAAGGTGAGAAAACTGTCAGCTCGGTTCCACTGCCAAGCTTGGCTTGACCCAATTCTTTCCGGTAATCGACTGTTTATTGTCATTTTTTCCTCATTTTCGAGGGTCTTTTATCATCATTTTCCTCGCTTTCTACAAATCTAAGTTTTCCGTGCGCTTCTCTGCAATGAATGCAGCCTTATTCTATAGAGCGACTACTTTTTTACTGCTTCTCTGGCATTGATTATTCTTTCCCCATTTTTCGAAAAGTTATGCAGTGCATGAACGTCATTTGTGACCATTGAAATAGCATCTCACGTTACCATCGAACCAAATAAAATCATAACATTTTTCAATATTTTCTTCTTCTACCTATCTGAAATATTTCTTTGGATTTTGCATCGTGCGTATTTTGTTTCTGCGGAACATATCAGAATTACACGTGAAAATTAGGACTATACCTTCCTACAATGAGCTTTTTTAAAAGTTAATTTAAACTGAACGTTGGTATTAGAGGAAAATTATATTCAGCTAAAAATTTCGCACTGAATTTTTCGTCGAGTTTTTCAAAATCTTTTTAACTGAATATATGTATTAGGGAGAAATTATCTTCAGCTTAAATTCTTGAGTTAGACCTCCTTTAGAGTTCCTCAAAATAATTTTGGATGGAATGCACTACCAGAAAGTTTTTCTCCAGCTCGAAATATTGATTTGAATCTTCCATTAAGTTCCTCAAACTCTTTTTGAGTCGAGTGTTAGTATCACGGAAGAAGTGTCCTCAGCTTACAATTTTGATCCAACCTGCGAGAAAAACTGTCTCCGAATATCTCAGAATATCCAGAAATTTTTGGCTTGTTTCGAAAAATTCACGATTCTGTAACTCTTCGATCTCGACTGCCCTGCTTTGCAGATCAAATTCTTTAATGCTGGAACCAGTAATTTCCTCGTGTCAAAAGAATTGGGGCACTGCCCACCAACACCGGTTTTTGTTCTTTCTTTTCCCCCCTCATTCTTTTTTTTCCTCTCTCAGCTGGCGCCGTAATCAGCCAAGAACGTATCTACTTACTTTATTCAATTCCTGTGAAGTTGCTTAATTTCAGCATCATCTTATTTTCAGAGGCTCGCGATTGCGGAAATTCTACGAGTTATGTCGGGAAAAAAAAGAACAAAATTCCAAATCGTTTGGAAATCGGTGATCGCGAGGCGTTAATGATCGATTATCGATATTTCCCTATTTGAAGCTATCGTAAAGAATCGATTATTTAGATATTCGTCGGGAACCTCGTGTTTATCGATCCTTTCACATGTTTTTACGGCAGATCGATCGATATATCGAAAAGCTCGCCACGCCACCGGGCCGAAGTTGGGGCCCGTTCATCAACCTGTTCAAATAAGGAACGAATTCCCAAGTCCACAGATCATTCGATTAGGGCCCAATAAAAATAATCATAGTAATTAAATCACTGCCGTTCTGCGCTGCATGTAGCCCACGGCCGCAACCTCTCGGGCCGGTTACACCTACCGGATGATTCATGCTCACGACCGAAACGCATCTCTCGCTGTTGCCGGATTGAGCGAAAATTCCGTCGTAGAGCGTGGATTTTCCAGTAGATTTCCTGCGATCCGGCATCACTGCAAATTTTTACGATCTTGCGCTAATGGAGCTCCCTATCGCATGTTCGCTGCTGGTTTGAGAAATTCCTTGGGCTGGGGCTCGGAAAATTTGTATTTCGACCAGCTTTCATGTCGCTGGCTTTTAGCAAGAACGAGGAAGAACCAATGTTCTATCTTTAGGCTAAAATTTTAGAAGCCTCTGGGCCTACAAGCCCAATTTCTCGGGACCAAAATATTTTTTGTGGCACGCGTCGTATACCTATCGTGGCGCCTGAAACTTAGGGAGCGGAACAAATTAATAGCTTAAATTTTAAAACGAGATCACTGCTACAAGAATTCATGGCAGGTTGCTTTTGATTTTTTAAGCACTACGTGTGGCCGAGCCGTCTTGAGTTTTGAGGCGCCAAAAATTCATTTTTAGGCGGATTATACGTGAGGCACCTGTAGAAGTTTGAACATACAATTTTTTTAAAATTTTGTTCAATAAGGACAGTACAAACAGGAATTGATAGTACGATTTTTGTATTCTTGATCACTGCTTATGAAGGTGCAACTACACCGATAGAAAAAATAACAGAGAAATACTAAGAACAGATAAATCTTAATATGAGAGGAGAAACACAAAGTAACCCAAGCCTCGGCTTTATTATGGCCATTGCCAGTATTCAATTGGTTTCTTTGCTGAGGTAAAAAAAATCCATACCGAAATTTACGCAAAGTTTGGTTGATTTGTGGTTCACCTGTTTTAATCAGAAGTTACAAATATTTTTCCTAGAATACCCTTTCTATATTTTTGTGAAAGTGGCATGAATCTTGGCCCTTTTCTGAAAATCCCAACGACAATGCTAACTGAATGCCCTATCGTAACCACGCATGAAAAATGTACTTACTTTCAGTCTGCAGTAGTCGCAACACACTTAGTTGTTGCAAAATCTTAAAATTGAGAACTCTCGGGATACTAATGACTTCAATCTGAGGCATCGGATACGACTTAATCTGACCCTTATTTGAATTTGTATGTACCCCCTCCCCCTCCCCCCAATTATGAATAATGAAGGTTTTTGCGCGTGCAATTTGCCATCTTGGAGCTCTAACCCGATTCAGTGCAAAAAACGATTTTAGAAACAAGGCTCCACTGAGTTCAGTGTGGTTCACCGTGCAATATTGCAGTATTGAGGTTGATTCAGACCTAGATGCGACCACCGTCGCCAAATTGGGCGTATAAATCACCTATTTTCTCCCTAATCTGACGAGAATTCTCTACGGACCGACAACCGAGGATGCAAGTACTTATCAGGCTTGTTGTTTCGATTTAGTCGGGCCCAAATTCTATATCCAGATAAACCGATTACGGATTACACGCTTGAAGCCTGATTTAAGCGGGGGAGGCTACCGCCCCCTTCCTTTAGCCCCCTTTCTTGGGAGGGGGAGGGCACCATCGCGGATTGCGGCCCATCTCTCGAACCGTTCCCCGGAGAGTTTATTATCAATCTGCTTCGCGATTGCCATGTTGCCACGTTGATAAATTGAATCGTTAAGTTCAAAAACGTCCGAAACCATACGGGGAAAAAATGCATAAAAATGACGAAAACCGACTGGTATGCAGTGTTCGAAACTCACAGGCGCCAACGCGACAAATGCACCTAAAAATCGGCCATGGCGCCTAAAAAATGAGGGCTCTGCGCCAACGTGGCCCCTAAAAATTGCCCCCTAAAAATTTTCATATCAGGTTATAATTCGAAATTTCCAGCATTACAAGTGAAAGCTTTTTCTATCATTCACGATTTCATCCTTTGTGCTTTTGTCTTCCCCAAATTACAGCCACTTACTAGTTCTGCTAAGAAGACATCTTGCATCTAACTTTTCACTAAATGTGCTTATCACGTAATACATAGGCAGAAAGTCAATTTGGCCCCTATAAAATCTTCAATGGCGCCAAAAAATCGGGCTTGATGCGCCACTTGGCTCCTAAAACTCAAAGGTGAGTTTCGAACACTGCTGGTATGCAAATATTTTTCAGTGATTAGAAAATGGCACAATGAACTTGTCGTTCTCTCCGAGTTTTTTTTTATAAGTTGTCAGCGTTCAATTTCGTGTGAAAACATACGGGGGAAAATTTGCAAATATTACACTACCGAAGCATTTTCGAGTTCTACGAAAAAATGAATTAAACTTGCAGAAAAACCGGGAAACACAGCACGAAATTATGTATATGATGAGGTCATTTCCTCTCTTTTTTCCAGTGCCGTCTCCGCAACATTTCTCTCTTGACAAGCACTCTCTGCTGAACTTCGCGCTTCGGTCACTGGAATGCTATTCTCTAAAAATGCCACGAAAGCATAAAATTCAAACTCGATTCATTCAAATTTGGAATCGAATTAACTTCCTCTTCCTATAATTCGTCTGGAAGATGCGCATCTGGCCCTAAGCCAAAAGACCACAAGACAGGGCAATAAATTGCTTGCACCGAAAATGTATTTTCAAAAATTTCCAGATTCAACTTATATCTTAAAAATCAGCGTCTTCCGGACTCACTAGCCCAAAATTTTTGCCTGCAAAAGAAATGACAACTAACTCGATCAATAATAATCAATCATGATGTATCTGCTTTCAAGTTCCAGCACGTCATTTAAAAGTAGAGCAATTTTGTGTTTAAAAATCCTAAAATGTTATCGAAAAGTCAAGAGCATTGTCACCCGAATTCGGGTTCCCATTAAATGGATCTTAGTCGATTATATTCAAACAGGCGTTCTGTCGCTGAATTTGTATCGATATAGATTGATTCATCTTATAATCATAGCCTCAAAAGGCAATCGAATAATCCGTGGGAACGGGTATTTGTGATTGATTTTGAGTGTTACGAGTACTACGTGGCAATGAAAAGTGAAATTACTAGGGATTTCCTCTTTTTCAGCTTTACCAACTTGAATCCTATAATTTTTGTTTGAGGTTATGTTATACCGTTTTGAATCAAACGATACGTTATCAAATACATCCATTAGTCGGGTAACTTGGAGACCGGGCAACGCTGCAGTCCCAAATTTGACCGCGATGACTTGATACAAAAGATGATCTTCCGACTCTCCTGGCTGCCGTCTCTTTTTTTATGACCCAGAATGACGTTAACATCTTCACTCCGGTGATCCCGCAATTAATTTCGGCTCGACCCGGGGCGATTCCTTCTGTATCTTGGCTCCTGGATTGCTGTCAAATGAACAGTCCTTAACATTGCTCCTTCGATCCAATTCACGAAATAACAGCATCCTCCTTCCTGCATGTTCGTGAATAATACTGCCGGGCTAAGGAAGAACGGCGTATGAACATTCGAGCGTTGCCGAATTTCCTTCGATAAAATGTTTATTTCCGGGAAAGTCATGAATATTTTTCCTCGAGATTTTCCGGAACTTCACGTCGAATTGCGAAAAAAATTACCTGAAAAATTGGAAGGAAAATATTCATAAGTATACTAGGAAATTAATGTTTTATCCAAGGAAATTTGGCAACGCCTCATACGGCGTTTTTACTTAGCACGGCAGAAACTGCCAGGCCATTTCTCTAATCTCCCAAATTTCTAGACAAACAGATTCCTAGTAAAAGCCTGGGTTTTTTCTAACTGTCGTCCACATCCACTCGGAGAAATTGGATTTTTCCTTATTCCTTTACGAGCGATTTATTCCTGAAATTACAATACCAAAAACGATGGTCGAACATACAAAACCATGAGACGATGACATGGTACAAAACTGCTGGCAGAAACAATAATGTCATTGATTCTGCAAATTACTGAAGCGAGAAATAATTTTTTGTGCGAATTTTTAACTATGAAAACCGGTGTAAAGCTGTTATATTAGCGTCTCATGTCCATTTATGGCAAATCCAAAGTTCACCTTGTACATCTGTACAAAAACGTTATAATCCACCTCCAGACAGCTTTTCTGCTGTGCTAAGGACGAACGCCGTATGAGCCTTCAGGCGTTGCTGAGTGGATCCTAATAAGTGGATCTGGACGACAGTTAGAATAAACCCAGGCTTTTACTAGGAATCTGTTTGTCCAGAAATTTGGGAGATTAAAAAAATGTCAATGAATGAAAAAAAAAGTCCAGAATCTTACAGCTACAGCTCGTGATTCACATCGAATGTAGATTTTCTGAGCTCAGTCCGACAACAATACCCTCTCTCGGCTCCGAAGCGAACGAGAACTTATCTCGAATCCGAGGTGGAGGAGTGTGTAAATATTTACCCAAAGATTTTTCGGCGTTCATAAAAATGACTGTCGTGACCCCGCGCCGCGTTGCATAGCCGCATTCACAGTGCATGCGACGACCCTGTATCTTAATGGTATCTCCGTTGTCGGATGCACCCAAACCCCGTCTCGAAAATCGAAAGGTCAAGCCTCAATCGTAGCGTTCACGAGTGATTTTCGTCCGGCTTTAGTAGGGCGAACTTTTTTGTTCCCACGAAGTCGCGAGCTCGGCCGGTAATTATTACCTCGGAAGAAAATTCTCCCGTCGCTCTTCGCTGCCGTGCTAAGGAAGAACGCCGTATGAGCCTTCAGACGTTGCCAAGTTTCCTCCGATAAAAGCCGAAATTACTGGGAAAATTGTGAATATTATTTTCTCAAATTTTCAGGCAATTTTGTACACAATTTAATCTAAAATATCTGAAAATTTCAAGGAAAGATATGCATAAATTTTGTCAAAAATACAGGTTTTATCAATGGAAATTTGGCAACCCCCGAATGTTCATACAGCGTTCCTCCTTAGCACGGCAGTTCGGGCCTTGCATCCTAGAAAGCGCTGCGGTTTGAGTTACTGTAACGAGCCGTTCATGCATCGTGTTGTCTCGTGTTTTTGTGTTGATTCTCAAAGGACTTTTCTCTTTCCCTCCCTTTCACTTTAATTTGGGGTCCTCTAGGATTCTTCCGAACAACTGGGAAACGAAAGAAAAACTATAAGGGAAGCAACGAATTTTTGCATTTCAAAGTTACTATCGGTTAAAATCCAAAAATGTATCTGTAATTGGTTCTAATAATGAAAAAGCATGACTGATTCATGTTGCACTTTCGGACGGAGGAGAACATTACGTCAGTTTAGCTAGATCGCATACTCGCGGTTAGCTGATTTTCATACAGGTTGGCAATACCACATAGATTTTAGCAAGTCTTCCCGGTATTTTACACTTTTTCATTTAGTTTTAAGCTACCCTACTCATATTTTAGGGATGAGGTCAAAAAACGGAAAAAGACCATTTTTTTTTTAAAAAAAAGCGTTAAATAACATGAAATTAAATGAAAATTACTCGCAGATGAAGAATTCAGTTGGTTTATTGTGTATGTCACCGAAACCGGCCTGAACTATTTGCCCGTTTTCAAGCCTAATTTTTAGTCAATGAATTTTTCTATGAGCTGTTGTCTTTTGCACAAATTTTTATCGTATTTCTTCATTAAGAGGCTCTCCTTCATAAATCATCCTATTAGTTTTAGGTTATTCCATGTGCATATATTTTCAGTTGAAAAATAATATGTGAATACGGAAGAAAGTATTGAAAAAAATGGGAGGGAGGGAGGAAGTAAAAATGACGGGAAAGCAGAGAACCAAGCACGAATGGGCTCACATTGTCCGTCATAAAAGGAATCATTTTAGCCAGCTTTCAACTTACGCGAACACGAACGCTTTTTCCACACCAAACTTTAATCGAAATCACTGACACGCATCATTTTGAAGTTTCATCCGAGTGCACCCTGCACAAAATCTGATGGTCCAGTGGCGTGGCGTGCTTTGCGATTCGAAACCATGGAAAAGGATCGATAGACAGGGTTGTCGCAGCGAACACCTTAATAATCGATTCTTTACCGTAGGTTTAAATGGCATAACAATCGATACATCGCAATTCACGCCACGCCACTGTGATGGTCATAATGTTCAACGCGCGAAATAGCTCTTTGATGGGAAAGAGTTTCCTTTTCGTGCATTGAACGACCATACTCGCCTTGTCGAGTGATTCCAGCTCTGTCCGCTGAACCTAGAAACACATGAGTTATTATATCGACGGCCTAAGTCCGTAATCACATATCTCGTTTGCGGTGTCTCAAAATCTCCGCCTCTACATTATTTTTTTAAAGGAGAACAAATTGACATCATTCCTTGAAGTTTATGCAGAACTTTCTTCGCACGGAGAGGAAACATCACGGCAGTTATACAGAATTGCCGTTGAATAGTTTTCCGTTTAAAAAATAAAGTATGACAGGAAGTCTGCGACGTCGCAAACCGAGTTACGTGATTGCCGACTTACACCGTCGATATGTTACTGACAGTACATCAGGTAGGATCTTAATGGTGCGATCCCAAAAGCCCGAGCTTTCATTTTCATGTCATCTAAAATGAGTTTTCCGTTATCGTTTAATTTTATGCGGAAGCCTCCTAGCTTATTTTATCGGTGAGTATGAAGTTGAAATCATGCTAATAAAAATGGCGGGAATTTTAAATTTAGTGGAAAATTGAACGAAGCGGAAAAATTTTGAATTTTGATCTTCTAGTAGGATAAGTGAATTGAAAGCATGCTCCTTTGCTGCAGACTATCCAAAAGCGACGATAGGCTTCGTTCCGTTTCGTTTCAGTCTTAGCGTGAAGTTTGAAAAAAATGCCGATTTTTTTCATTCGATTCTTATTGGCCCAATCGCTCCCGGCTAGAGAGATTGGTCAAATTAGAGTCGGGTATGAAAATCTTCTCATTTTTTTGGTCGTTCTTTTGTCTACGTGGGCCTCAGAGAGCGCGAAGCGCCCTCTGGGGGTTGGGCCGCGTAGCGGCAGGGGCCAGGGGGCATAACCCCTGGTGTTTTCTAACCCCCGAAGCACACGTTTCAAGCTTTTTAAGTATAGCAGCATCTACAGATACACCTCTAGCGTCTAGCAGTTTACTCTATGCGGCCCGCGAGCCAGCGGAACGCAGGCAGCTTGCTCTTTAAGCAATTAGGTGACCGGAATCAAGGTTAGGTCGGCGGAAGATTTGCCCAGATTACCGGGCGTAAACGCACGGAAAATGATGTTGCGGCAGGAGCACGGGTGGAGGATGACCGCGGCGTGGGTGGCGGGGGGAGGGGGCACCGACCCCGGCGTCCCCCGGCCCGTAAATTGAAAAGAATTGGGTAAAGCATTGCTAAATCGGTCACCTTTCCCGCGAACCGCGGAATGGAGGGTAACTCCGCCGTGCTAAGTAAGAACGCCGTGCGAGCCGTCAGGCGTTGCCAAATTTCCCCCGACAGATCGTTAATTTTCCGGAAAATCGTGAATATTCCCTCTCTGATTTTACACAGGATTTCATTCGTATTTTGATCTGAAGAGTCTGAAATTTTCAAGGAAGAATGTTTAAGACTTTCTTCAAAAATAAATATTTTCATAGGTGAAATTTGGCAACTTTAGAATGTTTTTACGGCGTTTTTACCTATGGTACGGCAGAACTGCGACCGCGCACTGACCAGTGGAAACTAATCGAGTGTCTTTACCCGGTGCACCCGAGCGAGAACGGTGCCACGCGGCTGCCAGTTTTCGGTTAAAATATTGTTTTTTTCTGGATAAAAGCGAGGAATCGACTATTTTAAAATTCCAACCAGACAACCGATCGTCGTATGGTGATTTGTGTTACAGTGGGTTTTAAGGGTCACAGCCACAGCTGACAGAGTGACCTCGAACTATGGGGACGTGTACGTATAAAAAACGGAGATTGTTTATTTACCCTCCCCCTTCCCCACTTGCAACTTCTTTTATAGTCATTTAGAAGCTAAAGTTAGACGAATTTTCTAAAGAAAATAAATGATTAGGGGCGAAATAACCAAACCATGTATCCTTATTAAACTTCGTCACTGTCTGATTCTTGTGATATGTCAGTACTAATCATCGTTTATTTCACCCAATCGTGTGTGAGTTTAGGATGAGCACTGAAAGAAAATCAGCAAGGTGTGGGAATTTTGTTACATTCCGAACGACAAGCGTATTTTCATTGTTTCACCCTCCCAAATTCGTGATACAGTTAATTGACTCTAAAATAATGATCAGTATTCAATAATTTTTTCTTTTTTTTCTCATATGAGCGTAAAAACCACCCATTTGCTAAGTACAATTCTAGCTGAAGCGAACTTCAGCTATACATTCACTACTGCAAAAATTTCAGAGGCAATCGACACGCCGAGCGTACATGGAGGCTATTTCCATTTAAATCTTCCGTCACATTCTTACGGGGCAATGATACAACTATTTGAACTCTCCGGAATGCGTGAGGCATCACGCCGCATTTGAAGGCGTTTTCAAAACAGCCAAGTTCCGATACCCGGATTATTGTTTTGCATAGTTCATATTATTTTATTTCCATTTCTAACCACTCGTTTATTTTTAATCCGCCTATAAAAACCATCCATTTGCTAAGTACAATTCTAGCTGGAGCGAACTTCAGCTATGCATTCACCACTGCAAAAATTTCAGAGGAAATCGACAAGCCCAGCGTGCATGGAGGCTATCTCCATTTAAATCTTCCGTCACATTCTTACGGCGCAATGATACAACTATTTGAACTCTCCGGAATGCGTGAGGTATCACGCCGCATTTGAAGGCGTTTTCAAAACAGCTAAGTTCCGATACGCGGATTATCGTTTTGCATAGTTCATATTCTTTTCTTATATTCCGTACCACTCGTTTATTTTTAATCCTCGTTGAAAAACCACCCATTTGCTAAATACAATTCTAGCTGAAGCGCACTTCAGCTATGTATTCACCACTGCAAAAATGTCAAAGGAAATCGACAAGCCGAGCGTGCATGAAGGCAGGTCCGCCACAAGGGGGGGATACTGGGTCCCTGGTACCGGGGCCCGTTTTTCCCGTGAAAATCCACTACGAATTCACATGCAACACTTGTTTCGCAAGAAAAATTGAAAAATTCACCCTAAAAATTTCGCTAAAGGTGGATAGACTTTCAGAAACACGCTGGGGCACTGTAGAATTCCTCTTAAATTTTCAAGGAAGTATATTGCTTGGAAAATTTCTATCTATTTTCAAGATTTGCAGTACAGATTGATATTTTTAGTAACTGTGTTTCCTTTTATTCCCTTCGTCAGATGCTAAGAATCTCCATTCAGGGTATCCTCGACTCCAATGGCTCATGGCTCAACTCCCTTGCCATAGACAAACGAAGGGGGAGTCCAGGGGGGCCTGCGGGTCGATTGTTGAATGGTTATCGAATGGCCTTGATCGATAAAAGGCATTGCCGAGATAGGGATTTATCGATCGAGTTCATTTGATAAAGATTCAACAATCGACCTGCTGGCCCTCTTAGAACTGAAAATAGTATCATATGCCTCCCCCCCCCCAAAAATAAAAATTTTCCAGATGTTTTGAATGCAACAATTTGCAAGTATTTTGTGCTGAAAGTAGGAAAAAAAACATAATTATTCCGCAGAAATTGATGGAAAAATTCTTTATGGAAGCTTCACAATGCGTCCGATTAGTCGTATAAATTCTAAAATTTCTGGGGGGATGCCCCTCGGACCCCCCTCCCCTCCGTGCTTGGGGCCCGGACCTTAAAACTGGTACCATGGCCCGAGATGGGATGTGGCGGGCTTGCCTCAAGTGCTGCTTTTATGGATATCACACCCCCAAATAACTTTCACTTCCCTCATTTACATCATCCTGATGCCCATCGCCGAGGCCCAAAGATGTTTTGCCTCCGTCTCTGGATCAAGGGCATGTACATCAATATTCAGCGCCCGCGCGCGTCCTGGCTAATGCACCAGTAAAATGCAACATGCAACGTGCCTGGAAGCTGCCCCGAAGAAATGGCGCCGCGCCACCCGATGTCTCTGCGCTCGCACGCCTCGCGCTCGCAAATTGAAACTTTCAGCGCTCGATTTTTTCTAGCATTTTCACTCAACGATACGTGCTTCAATCTCGCCGGCAAAGGCAAAAGCGGGAATTCGAAAAATCCCCCGAGACAAGCGTTAAGCGATTTGTTCGACGATCGGGGATCAGGGGTTGCCACTTCGATGATCCATTTTTACTCGTTTTCCGGTTTTGTTACGGCGCATAGTGGCGAGAGTGAACGGAAATGGTTGTTCTTGATGTTCAACAGCTTTTCAACGTAAAAACGTAGAATTTTGAAAGTAGCGTATTGCTTTTGTCGCCAAGATTTCTTTAAGAACACTGGGAAAAAAACACATTGGATCTAGAGTCCAAACTCTTAAAAACATCGACAAGAAAAAATACTCTTGATTCAATCAGATTTAAGCTTAAATCAAGAACCAAGCCTCTTAATTTGAGCGGATTTCCATATTGTTTTAAGCTTAAATCTGATCGAATCAAGAGTCCTTTTTCTTGTCGATGTTTTTAAGAGTCTGGACTGTAGATCCGATGTGTTTTTTTTTTTTTTTCCAGTGTATGAATGAAGTATCCTTCTCCTTTGCAAAGAGCGGCCCAGATATGGCAATATCCCCGCCGCACGCCGCATGAGTATACTCTACCGAAAGGATTGAGACGGCAATCCTCTCCCTTTACAGGTTCTCCACTCTGCACCGAGCACGGCATAATTCTATTCCTAGCTCGGGCGAGCGGCTGCCCACTATGGCTACCCCGGCGGGAATGGGGATCCCTAGGCGGGTATCAGGGCCGGGCTGGGGCCGGGAGGGGTTGGAGCGAGAGTGAAAGGGTAATTTGCGGGCCGGGTCATAAACCGTATTCACCTGCCATCTCCCGACGGCTGTCCTTGGCTAATGACCGTCGGCGCGGTGGCCATGTCGCGGCACGATTTATGGCATCGGGCACCGGGCGCGGGCGCTGCACGGGAGTACGGGAGCACGGTAGCCGCTTGCACGTGTGAACACGGCCCCGCTGCACGACGACGACCCCAGCCGTGGAGACACCGCCAATGCCCTTTCACGTCGCCATCCTGCGTCATTGAGATGATGCGGGCTGTGCGGGCCGGAGCCTGAAGTTTTCGGAAATTTAGCCCTGCAGGCTTATTATTGAAATTGATAGACAAAGCGATAGACAAAGAAAACATAGGGAGTATAGAGCGATTCTATTCGTCGAAACGTGTGGATGTTACAGACTAAGGGGGAAAATTATTGAAATCGATAGACAAAGAAGACATAGGGAGTATGGAGCGACTCTATCCGTCGAAACGGGTGGGTGTTATAGACTAAGGGGGAAAATTATCGACATTGATTAGGATTATTTTCCGGGAATGGTTTGGAATTTTTTCTGATCCAACAGAAAATTTCAAATTAAATTCATCAAATTTCTGTTTTATTTTTTTTTTTTTTTTTTTTTTTTTTTTTTTTTTTTTTTTACAAATTCTTAACTCAATTCAAATAGGAATGGTTCACTTCCAAAGAATCCCTGGGACATTGGAGAAGAGAAAATCAACCTCTTCCACTGTAAGCCATAAACAATCAACAGTTTTTGAATTTTGTACTCGATCGCTTCTTGTTTCCCTGAGTATCAAGAGGGTGTTAAAATGTTCGAAGCTCGGTGAAATCGAATCTGGTATTAGTATCCCACCTAGCATAACCTCCAAAGCGGATGAGCTGCCTTGTGCTGCTACTGAAGAGGAGATCAGCTCATGATCTCATAGGGAAGTGGGAATTTCTGCAGTATTCGTATTCATGAGATTTTCAACGTTGCCGACTTTGATATGGACGTATTTCTATCAAACGGAACTATGTGCATTATGACGTGAGCCCTGTCATGCATATATTCTTATGAGTCTCAGGGCTCATTTATTAATGCACATAGTTCCGTTTGATAGAAATACGTCCACGTATATACCGCTCATGACGTGAAAATAGAGAACTAAGAATAGAGTTAGTCCAAAGTTCAAAATCTGACCTAACCGGAGTAAAAAATATAATTTCAAGAAAAATTCAATCTAAATTCTTCTCCCAAGTCCAGGAAACGAAAGCGCAACATCATAGAACAACGGCACGCCCTCTTAATATGTGAAATTAAACCTCAGGCTACTTAATTTTGGTGACGCTAGAGGAAATTAAAATTAAATTATCAAAATTCGATATTTCGATCCATAACCCGACTAATACCTCTGCATTTAAAACTTTTACGCCTATGAAGAAGATACTTTTTTATGTGGACGGTCACATTTAAAATTATTAAAGTGGAAAAAATGTCTCTCGGGTCTAGAGTTCAGGCTATTAAAACACTCGACAAGAAAAAATACTCTGCATTCAATCTGATTTTTGCGCGAATAGTTTTGCGCGAGTGCCAAACTTCTTAATGTAAGCATATCCTTTTGATTCAAGCAAAAATTCGATTGGATCAAGAGTATTTTTTCTTTTCCAATTTTTCAAGAGTCTGAACTCTGGATCCAAGAGCCTTTTTTCCCAGTGGAGTGCCTATGTGAAAGAAGTTTACGCATCTCAAAAATGCGGTTTTTTAACGCAAAAATCGCCGAATTCAGCGAGGAGAATCCTGTTACGTCTAAAACTGGTCTTGAATTGCTTCATATTACATTAATAGAAAAAGTAACCACAAAGTTTGGTCATCAAGGAAAGTGCTACACAAGAAAGTTCAAGCCTTTATTGATATTAGGGTTTTTCGGTTTTGCTATAATTTTCTGTGCTAAGTATGAGTGTGCTGAGTATTTTTCTTGTCAAATTTTTCAGGAGTCTGAACTCCGGATCCAAGAGACCCTTTCCCCAGTGTCGTATAATCATTAAATAATTTTGTTGCAACGGGGAGGAGTCTTACGTAATCGAAAAAAATACGTAAAAGTTGCAGGCTAGCGACTTTCGTGACTCCATCTGAAAGTTTCTTCGGAAATTCGATTTCTTAATTTCTCTGGCAACCGCAAGGTGTCCAACTGCGTTTCATCCATGAGTGTTTGCACAGTCAGCTAGTTCTCGGCGATGGAAATAAGTAGAAAAAGTGATACTTGTTGAAGGGCACATCGATCGGAGGGATTAGTAATTCGAGACAGGGTTTCGGCTTGATTTATTTTGCAATTTATGCATGCATGCACGCACGCACTCGACGCGATCGACACCTACCCGAACCGAGGACGTGCCAAGCCAGCGCGCGCGCCAGAACATCGCAAGTGACATGTCTTCGACTCGGACGGTTAAGTGCTTTTATCGAACATGATACATGCGACCTAGTGATAATTTCTGAGCTCCATCATTTGATTATTCCTGCAGAAAGAAATTTTAGCGAATACGTTTATATAATTTTTTAATCAGTATTTTTTTTTAGTAGTTTCAGTAGTTGTTTTTTTTCAGTAGGGACGGAGGTGGGGGTTGGGTCTAAAATTGCAGGATTAGCCCTTGTGGGCTATTTGAAGTAAAAAGAAAAATCTACGATGGTAATTTTCAATGGATATTTCAAAAAAGCGAGGGTAAAATTTCTACAATATGATTTTAAATTTTTTTATTGACAGTCACCAAAGTTTCTCTTGGGCTTTACTTTGAAACTTATGAAAATTGGTTTGCGGTCTGACGATTTTCAACTTAATTTAACTATCTCTTACCAAATCGGATCCTCAGGAAACCATATCCTATCTGTTTCGAGGAATTATCTATTATCGCAAAAGACGCGTGCACTGCACAGCATTGTGGAGAAAATTGTGTTGCACGATACCTATTGGCAGTTTCAAACAATAATTGTACAATACCTACTTATCCTTTTGTGTTCGTGTTCATTAGGTATACTCATGCATTCTCGGGTATTCAGATTTCATATCTCGAAAAATTGCATGCAGGAGGTCTACGCCGCCGATCTCTCGTTTTCCTTCACTAATCAGATTTTCGTAAACAATAGAACTTGGAATCGCCCCAAATTTAAAGGTTTTCCGTGCATATATTTTTTAAAAAAAGAAAGATGTATCACAAAAAACATGTAAAGGTTTTTTCACGTGGAGACTACGTTTTCCCTCGCAGTTTGAAGGACGCGTGTCATAGGAAGAGGGGCGGACTGGCTCGGGGGCTAAGGGTCAGTTGATCCCTAAACCGGTGCCTAAAATACCCTGCAAGGTCCTCTTTCAGTACTATTTAAAAATCTTACAGTGCCTCTCTGGTTGGTTTTGAACCTTAATCAGGAGGGACTCCCAGTCTTAACCTCTGCGAGGCCCTCAACCAAAAATTTGAAGCCAATCCTACGTTGAGCAACAGCAAATTTGAAAAATCGAATCGGTGTTTCAAGGCGGGGGACGGATATGGGGGGGGGGAGCAACGAAGCATATCACCTTCTCTTGTAAGACGTGACAACATCGTTTCAAATGGTGACAACATGTCCGTTCATTGACATCATCCCAGGAAGCAGGAGAGGGTGGACCTGGTAATTTTTGCGCACGTTCCAGGGTCTTGAAGAGCGAGGGAGGGGGCCTTCCTAATTTATGCACTGCCAGTGATGATGGGCTGTGACTGTCACTCGAGACGAAATTGAGAAATGAACTAGAGATCTTTATCTACCTCCTTCACAACTCCGTCTCGCTAGGGTCTTTCGCGTGTCGGAAGTCAGAAGACTGTGCTGTCGAGCCAGTGGCGACCCTAGCGGGCAGGTTGATAATAATTTTTTTTTTCTTCCATCTAAAACCATAGTAAGTAATCGATTGTAGGTGAAGCAGCTTGCTTTGACAAAAATCGATTGTTTTACATAGTTTTAAACGGACGGAACTCAGTGCCGTCAACTTGCTGGAATCACCTCTGCACGTCTCTAGCATCGCTAGAAGCGGTCTCATCTCGGAATCGCAAGGTGAATATGGCAAACTGAATATGAGAGTCACCGCTTCGTTGTTGAGTGGTGCCCAAAATTTAGCGCGCCCATAAGGATCAGGGTTCAGCAGTTATTAGTTTGTTTGAACCATGCAAGTACGTTTGTTACAAATATGGTTGGAAAAGACTGAAATGTACGGAATTTCAACTGTTCGAAGACTCTAACTCTCAGCTTTAAAAAGAAAATGACTAAATATTTTTCACGTAAAGCGTGTATACATAGAGATTTTGTCTTAAATTGCCAAGCTTTTATTGCAAAGGTTTTTTCTACCTCATGTCTGTGAGCTTAATTTTGGGCACAAAGTTCACCCATCAACAGGAATGTTCAGATTCGGAGCACAGACGTATACCTATTTGCTGGGTGTCTATAAACCCGGAATTTCCGGTGAGTCCGGAATTTCCAGAAAGTCCGGAAATAGTGCTGATTTCTTAAGGGCGATCCGGAAGTACTGAAAAAGTGCAGAAAGTCCGCAAAAAGTTCCGGATTTTTTTAAAATTGTTTGTCATTTTTGTCGCAATTTCAAATTGGCGAAATTTTTCCAATTTCGTCAAATGGAGGTATTGAAAAAGTACGGAATTTTTCTGTTGGAGGAGGTACTGAATTTCTTGAGAATGTACTGAAAAAATACTGTAAAAGTACTTATTTTTGACCAGCCTGTTTTAGTAGACACCCTGCATTTGCTATTGGTTCAATCGAATATTCGATTCTTTTTAACCACGGATGCAGTTCATTTCTCTTCTGCAAGTAATGTTGAGCGCACGATCCTCCCCTCTCTTTCACTAATACTATTATGCTGAGGCCGGAAACGGTTCTTTTTAATGCTTCTCCGGAATTTCCTCATTTTATGCGAGGGTAATGCTGATTCTCTCTGCCGATAACGTTGAGATACCTCCTCGTGTCACGGAGAGCCTCACCACAGCCCGAGATCTGAGACCCGTTGTTGCCATCCAAAGTCTTCGCATTTGTCGCCTTGAGAACCTACGGTTGTCTGAAAATAATGAAATAGCCATGCGCTCTGTCAAATACAATCAGTTCACTATAAAACACATTTTAATGGACACAAATAAAAATACGATAAGAAAATGAGCCCCCAGCCAGAGTATCGTACAATGCGTTCTCCTCTAAAGTCTTTGTTGTAGCATAACATAAATAAAAACTCGCATGATGCATGTTTACATCGAATCCTAAAGGATGGGCACAGGCACAACCACCTCAAGCATTGTATCCTAAAATATACCAAGAAAAATCTAAAAAGTTTCATGTTTCTTCCGTGAATTGGTGCTCTAAGTACTTTTGAGTATAGCTGCTTCATAAGTCTTGCAATTTTCTTTTATTACTGAAGAATAAAATACTAAATCATATGATGTTTTTTTCTGTTGCAGGTAAATAATGCAGTTTTGACTTTCCGACGAATTTCTTCAGTTGACGTGAGTGGATAGTTTTATCTCCATTTCTTGTTTTGTGAACTAAGCAAGTCCCATCAATTCACCCCTAAACTTTTAAAGAAGCACTACTTGATGCCGTGACGTAACCCCTTTATGTTGTCCTGTGAACTTAGTTTTCCACTCATCTGATCATTTGAGCGCTTGATACAGTGATGCACATGAGAATCCTCATGTATAGTGGTTTCATGCAGTACTTGAGATTTGTAAATCAGTTTTTCTAGCTTAAGAGCATAGCTTTTCTTGAAAGATCCTGGATTTGCTTTGAAGGCAAAAATTGATGTTTCACATAATCTATAATCGACATAATAATAATTTAACCTCTTTGACGCAAGTAATTACTTTTTTTGACACAACGTCTTTTTTTCTTCACACGATTAGAAACTTTCGAGGAAAAAACCCGTGTTCTGGTGATAATAAACTCTAATATTCCTCCCACGGAGAGAAAGCTTAATTCATGGGACCCGTAGTTCAAGTCACAGAGATATTTGAAGTTCTGAGATCGTACATCCGAAAACTTAGGGGCAAATCGCCGATGTTCGGGTCACACACCCGAAGTACTTCGATATACGTCGACCAAAACTCCTATTGGGGGTCAACGGAAGTACTGACGTATTTGTACATCAGAAGTGTTACCTAAATTTTGGCAGCTAGACCTCTTTTAAGATGTACGATCCAAAAACTTCGGAGATCCATACGGCATGAACTTTAGATCCCGTGCACGAAGTTTTTAAATCCGTGTGTGTAAAATAGAAACACAGTGTAACACACATAAAAGTAACAGTTTAACAGAAAAGATTTTTTTTCCTACAATTTTCAAAACAGGTATCACTGTACACTGGAAAGAAAAACACATTGTATCTAGAGTCCAGACTCTTAAAAATATCGACAAGAAAAAATACTCTTGATTCAATTGGATTTTTGCTCAAATCAAGAACCAAGCCTCTTAATTTGAGCGGATTTCCTTTCGATTTATGCAAAAATCCTATTGAATCAAGAGTATTTTTTCTTGTCGATGTTTTTAAGAGTCTGGACTCTAGATCCAATGTTTTTTTTTTTTTTTTTTTCCCAGTGTTAGGTAGCTTAGTTGACCTTTTTTGAACAATTAAAGTATAAATCCATTAGTTTTTCAACGGACAGAGGGACTTTAAATCCCTGAAACGGCTCTAAAAATACGACAACCTCGCGACAAAGTCGAAGCCTCGCTGTTTAATTTCCGAAGAAAGTTGATTTGGAGTCGCCGGAGCTCTTGCAGCGGCAAAGCGTGAAAAGTTAGCGAGTTGAAGAGTAATGGGAGATAGTTTTATTGGCGAGAACCTATTAGAATAATTCCCAACTAAATGAAGCATCAGGTTCCTGAGTGGCACGAGCATTTCAGTGCCCCGGCTCGTGGGCAGCCGTTGCATTTTCAACAGAAAATATTCAAAATTTGACGTGGATCTGTAGAAAGCTCCACTCGAATTGACAACGATCCTCGCGGACGGACGCTATGGATCATGAGTGATTAACAGTAGAATCCTTCGCCCTGTTGTCAGTTTTGCCTTTTTACTGAAATGGAAGTGAAAACCAAGTCAATTTGCCTATCAGTGGTTTTTAATTGGGTCAAATTAAGAAAGGCTGGTTTTTTTTTTCAATATAAATTTTCTTTCTTTATCTTATGGGAAACAAGGATTGTACTTGATAAGCGCTTGAAAAAAGTCTATAAGGATAATGCAGTTAATTATTTTATCTTCGTTGAGTTCTTCCCAGGGTTCAGACTGGCTTCAAATTGTCCGAGTGTTTGGTTTGGAATCAAACCCATTTAGTATTTTTAAAAAATAATAAATAACTCGTCTATTTTACAATCAACAGAAGTACCAGGGATCAAAATCTATAATCTCCCCCTTTCTCTAAAATAATGTTTGTGGGATCATTGCTTCCGGCAACAGTACACGGAGAAAGAAACCTCGTGCGTGTGACTCGAAGTTTAGGTCATATATGGATCTCTGAAGTTTTCAGATTGAGTATCTGAACACTTTGAATGTAGCTGTCGAGGTTCGGATCACACATCTGAAACTTCAGTTCTTACATATGAAGTACTTCAGACGTGAGAACCGAAATTTTCGGATGTGAGAACCGAAGTTTTTCGGATGTGAAAACCGAAGTACTTCAGATGTAAGAACTGAAGTTTCAGATGTGTGATCCGAACCTCGACAGCTACATTCAAAGTGTTCAGATACTCAATCTGAAAACTTCAGAGATCCATATATGACCTAAACTTCGAGTCCCACCCCCGGGTTTTTTTCTCCGTGTAGGGTAGTTTTTCATGGTTTTCCAATAATCAACTCGTTTGCGGGTACTTGGAGTGATCTTGAGTACGTATCTTTGAGTTTGACCATGGCAGGAAACTCAAATTTCAAAAGCGGCCATGTCCGCTCGCAATTTCTCCAAGATCCCTCTCTGGCAGCGACGCCCGAGTTCTCGTCATTCTCGTTTGGGTCGGCGGCAACTTTTCCCGATGGTGGCGTCGGGCGTCGCGGCGCTTAGCGCGGGCGCCCTGAAATAGGCCACGTTCGGATAAAGGATTACGGCCGCGGCGCGGGGTAATTGCCGCGGAGTAATTAACCGGTGCCCGCGCCTGGGCTTCGAAACCTCATCGCAACTCCAACTCGAAGTCGAGGACTCGAAGGTCGTCCAAGAAAAAGAAACCAGTCGGTGACGCGCTGAGTCCCGGATTCTACGGGCCACCGTCACCCGAGGGACTCTTCTCGCTATTTCTGCAGCAATGAGATAATTGGACTGCATTTTGCAATTTGGAACTATAAATTCTGGCCCGGTTTAAAAACAACGTATGTGCCATTCGTTTCCCTATACACATGAGTGTTTTTTCAGATGCCAGAATTTATAGTTCCAAATTGCAAAATGCAGTCCAATTGTGACCAAATTCTACCATTTACAGGGTGTCCTGAGGATAGACGGCCGGACTGCAGGAGTTTGTGCTATGCTATGGGTCCAAATGGACGTATTTTTCCAAACGGATCTATGTGCATTAAGACATGAGCCCTGAGGCCCATAAAAATATATGCATAGCAGGGCTCACGCCATAATGCACATATTTCCGATTGACAAAAATACGTCCAAATATGATTTCTTTCTTCAAAAAAGTCCCCCCCTCCCCCA
>NW_017564110.1:5737787-5894213 GCF_001854935.1 Bemisia tabaci
AACCCCCCCCCCCCCCTCCGCAAGTCCTGAAATTTTTGACCTCAGGCAACCCCCCTCCCCCCATGAAAAATTTCTAGCGAAGCCACCGGAAGAAGGGGGAGTGCCCATCATTAATGAGTTATGGTTTTAACCGTCGCCAAAATTCGGCATTGATGCAGATGTGTCATTTTAATCAGGATTTTTAAGTCATTCTAATAGGTCATTTTAATCAATTTAATAAGGTCATTTAATCTGTACGGAATAACTGCAAAGTTTAGCAACTTGACATGAATAAAGAACTTGATGCAAAAACGACTTTTTTCGCCTCCCTCTAAAATTTCTTCAAACTTTATCTATCCATTACTCATATAATTGAAAGCTTCTTTTCCCAAATTTTCAGACCCCCAAAAAGTTTTGAGGAGCGCTGAGGGATGGAAGTTAAAGCCAAAAATTTGGGGGGGAGCAAAAAACGTCGTTTTTGCGTCAAGCTCTTTATTATTTTCTGGAGACTACTACCTGTTAGTTGCGTCTCAGACATTTTTCTTGAACAGCGTGCAATAACCCACTAAAGTATTTCCATTCTCGTAATCACCTGAGACTGCCTCATTGCGCGCAGTAGCGCAGTGATAACCTCAAAAACAGTGTCACTGAGTGTCACGAACGATAAATTTGTGATTACCAACCACAGTCCACAGTGCGGTATACCTCACAACTTCGTGCCATTCAAGCTGTTGTCATTTGACTTACGTACTGGCAGGAAATAGTTTTGTTTTTCATAAACGCCATTGCACAATTTTCCTACCACGAGCAGTCGACACGTTTATCGAAAAATTTAGCTGAAAGCACGCTTACTTCTTCTGTTACTGACCTCCTGTGATACAGCATTGCCTAGTCTTTTGAGTGTTTTTTTTTTTTGGGGGGGGGGTGTCAGATATTTTCAGTCAAGCGTTCCTTGTTAAAGAAAGAGTATTTTCATATTATCTTTTAATATAGCCTTGCTCCAGCGTAGCTCATAGCGGGCCGATGATTGAAATTGATATAGACAAAGCTATATACAAAGAAGACAAAATGGATATGGAGTCTATTGGTGGAAATGAATGGTTGCAATGGACAAAAGAGATGGGTAATAGACTAACCAACTGCAACCGACAAGAAATTCTACAGTAAATCCTTAAATTTCCTCCTTAATCTGTAAGAAACACCAGGTTCAATCAATAGGAACGCTCCTTACTCCATGTGTCCTCTTTGTCCGTCGCATTAATTATCAATTTCAATGATCAACCAGCAGAAGACATAAAGGGTAATCTGTCTCTCGTTTTTACTCCGTCTATTTCGAATCATCTCCGAGTTTATTCATCAAGGGAGAGTAAATAGATGGAAAAATGAAGTGCAAGCAATGAGAATGTATTACTAGTTTGCCAGAAAAAACAATTTCTAATCGAATAAAATGAAGCTCTTTGTATATAATTTTTCACTTTTTTCGTTTGGTTAAAGTAACTCTTTCCTAAGGTCATGCACGTTTCCTAAGCGTCCCCAGTAACATTTTCTGCGTATCTCAGGAGGTTCATAAGCATCGCGTTTAAGAAGTTTGCGGTCGTAATTACATCTGAACGTCAGCGATTATCTAAATCGTGAAGCATGTTGGTACGCTTCGTAAAGGATTAACCGTCTCTTAACTCTCTCATCTTCATCGGGCCTTTTTGCCGGAGACCTTGTAGAATGAGGAAGGAATAAAGGTGGGAGGAGACGTAGGGGACGCCCAGTGAGAGGTTGGCGACAGGGGGTGTTAAATGAGATAAGAGATTGTCAACTCCCTGATGACCTGTGGGAAGACCGAGCTTTGTGGCGATTAGGCGTCGCACAGCGCCAAAGAGCGCTATAAAAGCGACTCATATATATATAAAGGTCACCCGCGTAAACGGAGGAGTGAATCCGAGTCGAAAGAAAGTGAGATGTAGCTTGCAAAAAATTAATTAATACTTAAGCGAAAATAAAATTTGATACGATTCAAGTTGAGGAGCGTCGCTTGAATCGGTTTGCAGCGGTACCTCTAGTTTTTATCTTTTGTGGCTCATTAACTTCTGAGGTCAGTGCAAAAACTTCAGCAATCAATATTATGGGGCTTCCAGCGCTCTGTTACTTTCTCGTCACCGTTGTAGGCTAAGTTCTGTTGGGTTTCTAGATGGAGTACCGTTCAAGACCTCATTATTTTTATACATCTTTTTTAAACCAGTTATACGGATTACATCCCTGTATATAGAGTCGGATTTTACTGAAATGTATTCATTATCACTCTATGATTCCTCAAAAAATGAAGTTATCCGACAAAAAGAAAATATTAATACAAATTGGAGAAACCTTGTTAAAAGACCGACCGCTCAGGGCCGGATTTACCTACTTGCCGCCCATGGGCCGCCTGTATTTTGCCGCCCCCCCCCCTTCTCATTCGTTTTGAAACATCAATAAAACCATCAAGTGAACGTGCCGGAGGTATAGCGGGGTGCATAAAACGCGTTTAATCGTGTTAGACACATTATTTGGGAAAGCCCTGTCAACACTCCTAGCAAAAGTTCACGAAACTTTGCGCGAAAGTTAAGTCCCGTAAACCTATCTCTTTGTGGACAAGGCCTTCCGTTTATAAGCATTAAACGAAAAAATTAAGCAGGAGCAAACATAAATGTGGTTTAATAAGTTTAACTTCCGCCGCCGCTCCACGCTGACCGCACTGTATTTGGCGCAATGCGGGAAGTATTCCTGCAGTCTTGTAGGCGCTATGCGTTTCACGCCGGCCGCTGCTGACCGCAATGCGTGAAGTATTCATGCAATCTTGTAGGCGCTAATATGTGTTACATGCCGACCGCCGCGCCGAGGGATTCTCCGTTTCATCTCAAGTCCTCGACATCATTCCTCTCTGCGCTGAGCTCCATGCCAAATTGCGTGTTTAGTTCCTCTCTTAACTCGTCTAATTAAAGATGCTGTCTCCTGTATCACCGAAGAACAACAAAATTAGAAATTACTATACTCTCAGGAAAGAGAGATTTTGTCCCATTTTCTCATTGATAATTTTTTTTCTGAATCCCATTTTTTTATACCTTCATTTAAAAAAATTGCAAAATTTGCCGCCCCCTAAATTTGCCGCCATGGACCAGGGCCCATGTCGCCATCCCCTTACTCTGGCCCTTGCATGTGACCACTGGATGTCTTTTGGCATATGTGTACTTAAATCCAAAGATGGTTATTAATTAAAAGTTTCTAATTTTCATTCGAGATTCATGGAAGTTCTCTCTTGTAAAAAGTGCGCCTCCCCTCCTGTATCTGAAAATATATTTTTAGGATATGGCTCAAAATTGACTGAATTTATAGGCAACATGTGCTTTGTTCTGTTGTTATCGAAGTATTTTATGAACGAACTTAATGGTCATCTGCAAAACTTAGAACACAATCACCGATGGATGCGTTCATAGGCATACATGAGCGCAGTGAAGTATAAGATCGTAGATCGATCAAAACTATGACCCACAGCGTTACGATTTTATCAGTTATGTGATCTGCATTCGGACGTGAAGATCGATGGCACACTGCCTTCAATGCGACGTTATAAGAAAAGACAAGTGTGAAAGTGAACTTGTCTTTGGCTCAAGGAATGGACCCTGTGACCACTGTCCCCGGTCATGCTGCGAACTATTCGTCACTCCTCTGACGAGAGGGCGTATCTTCATTTCCACATGAGCCCCAGAAAAGCATAGAGTTATACAGGGCATAGGGCTCACGTCGAATTTGAGATACGTCCTTATGTCAGAGAAGCGACGTATGGAGTCTCTCACTTGTTAACTAAACATCGCCAGATCTCTAGTCGTCCAGGACTCTCCTGAGTAGGCAAAGCATAACAAGCCTGCTCTTATTGGCATTGATGCCACTTCATTCATATGAATTTTTTCTAATACTCACAGGAAGTATTGTTGAATTCTTCAAATGATGACTTGATCTCTCCTTTTTAACTGTTTGCTAAGGAACTATCGTTGGTTTCCAATTGCCTGCGCTGAGACTGATTCTTGGAAGAAATTTCTCGTTGAGACAACCGGAAAATTTTTAAACTGACAGGACGGACGTCTCATTAAAAGAGCAGATATACACCGATTGATGCAAGGATATTTTCTGTTGGCTCAACAAGAATTCTCGTCCCGAAATGATTAATAGGAATTTCTATGGATCCAAAAGAAAATTTTTCTCCGCGTGTAAGGAGGGGGGCATAATTGGACTACATTTTGCAATCGTAAAAACATATACCTTCATTGGGAAAATCATAGTACACGTCGTTTTTAAACTGAGCCAGAAATCGTAGTTTCTAATTGCCAAATGCAGTCTAATTTAGAGTATCCACGGAGAGTTTTTCCATGAGCAGTAATGTATAGGACGTTGAGGAGTTCAGGTACAGATCCCACATTAACTCCAGCATATAATGGAAAAATATACGTATCAAAATATCACCACCGTTTATGCTTGTACAGTGTACACTCAGAAAATTTGGACTCACTAGGAGCCGTTTTAAATACGTAACGCTCTGGGAGAGGGGGGGGGGTCGAAGAGAGCGTAACGCCGTTTCATTTTACGTTAGAACTCCGTTTTGGGGTCGCAAATGCCAAAAAAGTGCGTCACGTAATTTGAAAACGCTCCCTTAACAAAACAATTGCAACCTCCAAGTATGACCCACACTTTGCTCTTTGAAAGTATTTAAAAGACTCTGCAAAAACCTTTCATACAATTGGATGCATTTCTGCCCGAACTATGTGCATTAAGACATGAGCCCTGAGACCCATAAGAATAAATGCATAACAGGGCTTGCGCCATAATGCACATAGTTCCGTTTGGCAGAAATACGTTCAATTGTTTTTTTTTTTTGACACCCGTGTCTCCGCACGTCGGGCACTATCTGACAATCTCTCGTATGCAAGTTCACTTTCAACGGAGTTGAAAATGCGTTCACGTCACGTTGAGTCAATAAATCTGGTTTTCGCGAACGGCTAATAGATAGGAGGCTCGAGGACTGACATTATAAAATGCCCGGCATAATTGGGGATAAAGTCTTTTGGAACGTGTCGGCCGTTGCGGCCGTTAGAATGCGTTGTCGTCGTCCCGGTGGGCAGTGGGCAGGCGGAGAGAAAAGGGAAATTGCGTGACAAGGATGGATCGTTGAATATTGAGCACTCTGTCGCAATTGGAGTCGGAATATTTTATAGAACGGTCAACTGTTGGAATAATAGCCGGGATTTGTCCGGAATTATGATCCGTCACGACAAGCACGTCCAGCTTGCGGTTCTGAAGGAGCTGGAATGGGCTGGTGCTTAAAATTTAAATCCGAGCATTTTCCTTTCACATTGCTTTACGTGAAACGTGATGCAGGTAACTTTAAGTTCAAAGTGCTAGAGCCGAATGGAGACCCTTCACTGGACCTATCTACCTATACTGTGTACAAATTTTGCCAATTTTGCATTTTATTTGGACCTTTAAGTGGAGCGCATCAAATGCTATCAATTTTGAACTGAGGAAAAGAGGTTAAGTGTTTCATTCATCCGTGAGACTCAATGTTAAGAGTCAAGTTCAACGACTTTCTCGCGCCTACAACATTTTTCTGGACTTGGAATTTTTGGCAGAACTAGAAGGAATTCCCATCTCGTTGCATTGAAAATTACTCCTAACTCATTTTTTCTAAAATGGGACTTTATAAATTCGATACATTGAGTGTCGGATGATCCGCAAACAATACCTGATTTCAATGTTGTGATTGTGTCGGAGATAGAAAGTAGCCCGATTGGGGCAACAGTTCTTGAAAAAAAATCAGGAAAAACCTGGAAAGGTCGGGGAATTTTGTCCAATCCTGTAAAGCCTTGTCAAGTGTTGCGGGGCCTTGACATTTCTTTCCCCACAGAAACATTATTTTTTCGAAACCCCAAGAGATTTCACTCGTAAATATTTTCATGGAAAGGATTTGTGAGGGAAATCATGCAAAAAAATGAAGAATTAAAAAAAAAAAAAAGAAAGGAAGGAAGAAAAACCAGTAACATTGAAAAGTCAGTGAGATTTTAGGACTGTTTGAAATCCAAGAAAATTCGTCATTCTGCAGATACTATTATAGTGATCCAGTAGATAATGGATTTTTGAGAAATGTCACCAATATTTTTTCCTTAAAACTTCTAAGTAAACTACATGTAAGATTAAAGTGCTCATAGAGCTCTTTCCAAAAGTCAAGTACAAATGGACTGCATTTTGCAATTTGGAACTATAAATTCTGGTCCGGTTTAAAAACAACGTATGTGCCGTTAGTTTCCCTATACACATGAGTGTTTTTTTCAGATGAGCCAGAATTTATAGTTCCAAATTGCAAAATGCAGTCCAAATATCCACGAATCTCCAATAATTTATATCCAGAAGAAACTCGGCAACCGCCTAAAGTAAATATGACGTTCCTCTTTAGCGCAGCAGAATGACAGTCCGGTGGTCCAGAACACCCAGTTTTTACCGCAAGTTCGCGGAATGACTCAGCAACCCAGGGTCAGAAAATAAAGATACGCCGGGTCGTAAAGTCGATGAAATCAGATTGCATACATGTAAATTGTGGCGTGAACGTAAACTGCTCGCGTAAAATGTGGCATAGCGGTGATTTGACGACATAATCTAGCGACCACGTCCATTGGTATAGGGCCGGAGACTCGTGGGCGAGTAACAGTGGTTGGCATTTGAATTACGTGGTAGGTTCTGGTTCAGGACCTCTTGGGCTCAAGCCGAGAGGATAGTGTCGTCACCCGTTTTCGTCCTCGGGCAGATTGGCATCGGTTCGCAGAACTTGCATCTCATCCTCCATCGGGCGCCCCAAGGCGAACCGGTTCGAGGTATCATTTTTTGAACTTTGGTTAAGGCCTGAATTCGATCGCTAACCTTTGATTTTCTTCGAAATTTTAGATTTGCATTGACTCATATTGCACATTTTACCTTTGCACAGACGAAAGAGATCCTGTTTTTGACAGGTGGAAACTTCTTCTTTCGAAGTTGCAGCGGAACATGCTACAACACAACACCCAATCCTTGGACTTACAACCTTGTTGGCGTTGAACAACTTCGGCGAATTTCCACGGGTGGACTTGGTCGACTTTTTCGAACAGATCGACAGGGTTGCAACTCCAAGCAGAACAACTCGCTGCTGAAGTCAAGAACTAAACGCAAGTTCCTTCATGAATTTCAATCAAAGTTCACATCCATCCACGTCTTGGGTCGAGAGTTTTGGATGTGGTCGTCAATTCTGCCAGCATGAAAATGGCCGTGGCCAAAGTCCATAATAAAGTTGTAAAGGGTTTGGAAAAAGTTTTTAATATTAATTTTTGTTAATTCTGCAGTCACCCTGTACAACTGCCCCGGGGTCGAGGGTTGGATATCCCTGGTCTTTCAGAATTCAAAATCAAACTTCAATTTTCTTTATAAGTAATCCGGATTGGATTTAATGTTGAGTTATTTTTTAAGATATCCTAAAGGTTTGCCAGCTCTTTCCTCTCCATCAATTTTTCCAGCTGGAACTGCAGACTTTCTTAGCTTGTTATGTTTACAGAAGTTTTCAGCTTTACACTGAAAAAAGAGTATGCTTTTAGGTACATGAGGATGATAAACTCCGACAGACTATATGGTAGCGAACACCGACAGACTCTATGGTGAAACACCGTAACTCTAATCGCATTCACCGAAAGTATGGTGTATGTTACCAGATGCCTGATTATCTTTACATTGAAGTACCACTTTATCAAAAATCGATTACTCTTGATAGAATTTACCTGACTTCTGGTAAAATTTGCCATACTTTTTTCTGTGTTTCAAATGTCGTTTCTTTTTCTCAAGGTTCGTCGCCCACGCAAATGCAAAGAAGCAGAGCCATCAACAAGCTCGTAAACTTTACGACACGTCAAAGTGATATCTAATAGGTTTATGGGCTTTATCACCACGCTCGTGAATTAGTTGGACGAAACACGATAAATTGATAGGGGCAGCGCAATAAAATAATTAGATTCGAATCGAATCGCTCCATCCGCCGTCATAATACGAAGCCATGTGGGCGCGGCGCCGCCGCGATGTTATTTTCAATGTTATCAACTTGGTGGACCATTCGGTCCTGGCAAGGAAAAACATCGTATGATCATCAAAAGGTTGCCAAATTTCTCCCGACAAACCCCTACTTTTTTTAGAAGAAATATTATTATTTTTCTTTAAAATTGTCAGACGTATTAGATTCCGTTGAGAATACAATTAAATAAGCAATTCGAAGGGCTGTGATCATAAATTATCACGAAAGTATGGTTTTTGTCTGTAGCAATTTGGCAACATCTAGGTGCTCTTGGCGTATTTCCTTCGTGTGACAGTCTGTTAACATGGAACTCTTTATCGGGCAAAGACTTGTGAGCATTGAAAGGAAGAAGAATATCAGTCATTTTCTGAAGTGTCTATTGTACAATTTTAAGAGCTTCTTTTTGATTTTTTTATTCTGAATTTTTTGTCAGCGACTGTGACTTTTCTATCTTTCTCAAAATGTAAAAGACCGCTGGACTGAGCAAGAATTAAAGAATCACTTTATAGGGTTTCCTCATCAATTTATCGTAGAGAACACGTCTAGATCCTTGAACAAGTTTCAAAATCTGTTTGTACAAGAGGAATCTGCTGTTTAGTATGCATCAGAATTAGTAAATTTAAACGAATTTGTTTCTAGGATGATAAATCAGAATCATTTCTGGTCAAAGAGTCGTCGAAAACAAATTCATTCGTTCGGCTAGTAGCCGGAGTTCGGTTTTATCAACAAATCTCTCTTACATACTGATTGCGAAATCAGTCAGACTTGAAATCTTGCTTACTTTGATCCGTGGTGTACTTCAAATTTGCAACAAAATTCTTCGCGCCGAATTCATAATTTTTCCATGATGGGCACTAAAATTAATTTGAAAACCGCTTGATTAGAAAACGTGTAATATGGTGGCTGGTTTTCCATAAATTTTTGTAGATGATGAAACTCCACCAACGTAAAATAATGATAACTCACCGTGTGGAACTGGCATATTATTGTTAATCCATAACGAAGTGGCGCTCTCTTCTTGAACACCAGGAATTTACTACTTCCCCAATTAATATTGGAGTGAAAAATGATTGTATCATTAGTGCCTTTTCCTTTTAAAATAAGTTTTTTCTTTTACTCGCAGGAATTGCGGAGGTTCCCCCTGCGTTTTAATGTGCTTCAACCGAATTTTCAGCCAGGAAACGCCTCATTTTACAGAATACAAGTAAAAGATTTTAGAAACGTACATTTTGCAGAAAACCAAAAGGTTTTGCAACACCCGAGATCGATATTCACATCTCCTCCTCGCATAACTGCCGTGGCACGAGGATGTATCTGCCATATTGGGCCACGCACACACCCCTTCTCACGATACGTTACCGAGCGATGCTATAGTTCGAATGTCAACAACAATCATTGCTTCCCAGTAGAAACACTGTTTACCACTCAGTGCGTCCACCTCTTGAAGCGAACGCGGTAGGATGGCCTGCTTTCGAGAATTTTACACGGCTTATGTTTTGTGACCCCGTGGCTTTACAAACATGGAACCTTTGACTTGCTTCCCAGATATCTTCAGTTCACTGTGGTTTCCTTTGAGTATTTTCGAATCATAGTTGTCGTATCGTAGATACTCATGGCTTTTCATTCTCTTAAATCGTCCAATATGTATTTTCTGTGAAACCTGGCAAATCCTTGCTCAATGTACCTTACTGTTGCCTTATTCCTGCTTTTAGTCCTGACAAGACGACAATCGGCATTTGAACCGTTTCCTACTTTCTCTACGACTAAGAGGAAGTTTTAAGGAGCAAACTCTTAGCTATCTCGAGAATCTACTCTTTATTTTAGGCTCCGCAAACGCAATTTTATGAGAATAAGTATTGACAGTTTAATTCCTGCCATCGCAGGGAAAAACCATGATAGTTTCAACTTAATTCTCGGCTAATTTTGGCGCTAGTCAGAACTCACTCAGTCATAACATATCGACGGTGAAACTACCAAACCACGTATCTCGTTTGCAGTGTTTAAAAATCTACGTTCACATTTTATTTTTTTGAAGTAGACCAAATCAATATCATTCTTTGAAATTTTCACAGAATTTTCTCCGCACGAAGAGGAAAAATCACAGAAATTTTCAAGGCTAGACGTTAAGTAGTTTTTCATTTAAAAAATAATGTATGACAGGAAGTCTGCGACGTCGCAAACCGAGATACGTGGTTTGGTAGTTTCACCGTCGATATGTCCTATAGCTAACGCCAACATTGGCCAGGGATATGTCCAAAATTGTCATTATTTTTTCTGTGGAATGTTCTGTTGGATGAATCAAGTACACATAGCACCACCAATTTATGACCCCGTAATATGATCGAATCTTTGATCTCATTGCCACACGATGTGCCGAGGTTCAAAAATGCTGCCCTAATCACGCGATCCGACGCACAGTGGACCGAGGCAATCGGAGAGGTCGGGCACGCAATTTTTGACTAGAACTGCAAAGTTTGATGTTTATTTTGTCACATTTTCAATCTCAAGTGATTCACCTGGAAGAAAATTTCACAAGGAAACCGATGGCACTACTTTTAGAACCTCAAAGTTTTTTTATAAACGGATTTAAAAGCGTTTAAAGTTTCCAATTTTCGTCCAACCTCCCCTATTGACTCGATCCACTGTACGACGCTTCTGCCTCGCGGCAAATTTTGCGATTTGTGTCAATTTTGACACTGCACACTGAAAAAAAAATCTCGGTGTATTCACTAAGAAAAGGGTAAAATTACCAAGAATTCAGGGTTCTATTTGATCCCAGTTTTCTCTTGGTAAAATTACCATATATGGAATTGGTAATTTTACGGAGAAATCTCGGTAAAATAAATGAAATTTCTCGGTAATTTTATTGGACCTTGGTAAAAACGTCAATATTTTTTATCGGCTGTGGTAAAGTTACGAAGATAAAATGGCAAAGTTATTGGGATTTGATTACCAATGAAAGTGGTATTCTTACCTGAAAAAACAGTAAAAATACCGGTTTTTAGGTAAGTTTACCAGTCTGTCTTGGTAAAATTACCAATAATTGGTAAAAAAAGTGAGATGGTAAAGGTACCAACGGACCTTGGTAAAAACGCCGAGAATTTTCTTTCAGTGCAGACCCCTCCACTTTTCAGGACCTCATTTTTGAGATTGAGCTTTTTCGTAGTCGACATTCGATTAATCGTAAATCTTGTAGGAATGTACTCAAAGTGGCAACCGTGCTACGCGACGTCGTCGGAAAATTGCGCGTTTCCGTGTTGACGATCCGACTGTTGCGTATCATCAACGCTCGGCGCATGCGCACCGCGCAAGTGCGACGACCGTTGCGGCTTGTGGTCGCGCGCTAACCCCTCCTCCTTTTCATGCTCTTCGTGCCCCCATCACTGCGACCAGAAAAAAAATTAATTGCTCTTAAAAACCTTGTCCGTTACGCCTGGGACTCCGAACATTAGGGCCAGGGTAAACATCCGCTGTCATCACGTTTTGGTTTTTCCGGTGTGATGCTTACGGAGACACGTTCTGTGCCATGTCTTGAGCATTTCTTGAAATCCTCAAGACAACACAGATGGATTTTTGGGGAATATCGCCTGAAATTCCGAGGAAGGAACGTATCTGAGATGAACGTTTCTATGGGACTCTGATCGTTAAAGAGGAAATTGGAGTACATTCTGCGATCCGGAACTATAATTTCTGGCTCATCCATAAAAACACTAATGTCCATATGGAAACTAATGGTATATGCGTTGTTTCTAGACTGAGCAGGAAATTGTAGTTCCTAATCACAAAATTTAGTCCAATTCGTCGCTCGTCTGACGTACGGGTGTATCTTAATTTCTACGTGAGCCCTGTTTTCCGTACAACTCAACACTTTTCGGGGCTCGTGTGGAAATATAGGCTCGCTCTCACGTTAGACGAACGGAGAATACTGTACAAACAGTCTCATTACCAAGCAGTTGGTATGGTATAACCATGTGCACTAATGCGCAGAGAATGACCGATAGCAAGTTGCTGAAAAAGATTTTAGAGTGAGTACCTGAAGTAAGCGTCGTAGAGGGAGTTCAGATAAATTGTAGACGGATACGATCCCAAAAAAGATGGAGAGGTGCCAGCTTCCAGAAAATCTCCAACTTGACACACTCCAGTGGCGGTTAGGTGTTTCAGAGCGCCTTATTGCGTTTTAAAAGCGAGAAACGACTAGTACATACAAAGTAGAGGCATTCAGCTGAAATCTCTGACCATTGTGATCCAATTTGTTTTTACAAATCAGATTGAGTAATCGTACGAGATCTGACTACGAAGTTCGCCACCAATTGCATAATATTTCAATAGATAAAGCTGGCGAATTTTTTGCCGATAGGGTGTCTACAAATCCGGAAATAGTTCTGATTTTTAAGGGCGGTCCGAAAGTACTGAAAAAGTGCGGAAATTCTGCACAAAGGTCCGGAATTTTTTTAATTTTTTGTCATTTTTGTCACAATTTAAAATCGTTGAAATTTTTCGAATTTCGTCAAATGGAGGCACTGACAAAGTACAGAATTTTTCTGTTGAAGAAGGTACTGAATTTCTAGAGAATGTACTGAAAAAGTACTGTAAACGTACTTATTTTTGACCAGCCTGTTTTAATAGACACCCTGTCGCGCTCCCATTCTCGCAAAGCTTTAGACAAATAATGTCGAGATGAATGAAGCAGCCACGAAGTTCTCACATCACGGTCTTTGAGGCTCAATTTTATATATTTAATCTAGGCTGACAAGGCGTGATCCGGGAGATCGCTATTTAATTAAAAGCATCGATTTTTAATGGAAGGCATCGATAATCATTAGCGAGGAGGACGATGGGACGAAAAAAAATCGACTCTGGTTTACGAGGGGACGTATTGCGGATTGATTGGGCCCATAAATTTCCACGAGGGCCCCGGCTCATAAATAATTAATGGAGCCGAGCCATTTGAAGAATGCAATTTTACAGCCTCCGGGGGCGGGAACATCAGAGAGGAACGTGAATAACAAGCACGATAATCGCTGATCACCGAAGCCGATCGAGTTGATGACGATAAACAAGGAGTAATTTGTCGGAATTATTCGGCTCTTTGAAGGGAGTAACGACAAGAGACTGCTAAGCTTGGATTGTTGCTCGGTGCCGTAACACAAATATGCAGAAGGTGGATTTACAAACTTACATGTCGAAGTTGGAATTGGGAGGAATGTCCTTCATGAAATTTTTCAGTCATATCCGTCATGCGACACAGCCATAAGTAAATGAGAAGATAAATGGTATTTGCAAATTTTTCTCGGGGAACCGAATTAAATTTTCCTATTCCATCTCAAATCCTAAAATTTCAAGTAATTTTTCAAGGAATGTCCTTCGTGAAGGTAGATTTACATTTCGAAGCTGAATTGAGAGGAATATCTTCCGTGAAATTTTTCAGTCATATCTGTCGTGGGACGCAACCATAAGTAAATGAGAAAATAAATGGGATTTAAAAAAATTTCTCGGGGAACCGAATTAAATTTTCCTATTCCATCTCAAATCCTAAAATTTCAAGTAATTTTTCAAGGAATGTCCTTCGTATACCGTAGATCCGTTTTTGTTTTCGACGTCATGACCAAACAGCTCTTTTGGTATGGTCTTATTAACAGGAAGACGGAAGGAAAGCTGCCGAAGAAGATTCTTGATCCGGTTCCTCATGGGAGGAGACGGAGGGGAAGCCCAGGGCTTTGGGAGGATAGGGAACTTTGGCGACTGGGTATCGCAGAGCGCCAGAGAGCGCTTAAAAGCGGCATTTATGTATGTATGTTTTTGTGAATGCTCAAACCTCCTCCCTTGCTCCTCTTTATTTCCCATAAAGTGGCGTAGATTTTCATTCGCGAGGACATGTTTGTATCCCAGAACAAATCCCTTCTCCTTGAGAGGTGTCTCGGAAACTTCGTTCTCGAAAATCTCTCGTTGCAAGTCTCATTTCGTAATTTGCTGACAATTGAGCCAGAATCGTGCGGTACAAAGGTGCGACTCTGTGAACTGTACAGGAATCATCAGGGGTCAACTGCCCGTTCATATGCGCTATTGCCAAGTATACTCGTACTTATATTCAGCTTCTTGAGACAATGATTCTAGTCTACGACCGGAAAAATCTAAAACCGCTACAATAGATGTCAAAGTCACTGGTGACTGATGAGCGAAGAGTTTTGTAATAGATTTTGCAGACGGAACCTAATTTCAGTTTGTCGGAATTCTGTTCTATTCTATTTCTAGTTTGTCCAACAGGGATGCCACCCTATGGGACTTTGACCTGAGCCTTTTCCAGCAAACAGCAAACAGCCATAGCCACTTTCGCCCAGCGAAGTGCTCACCCCGACGGCACCCCGATCAGTCATCAATCATCATTTGGCACACTTTATGCTCAACACCTTGTGTGTCAATTATCATTTGACTTGCTCCATGCTCCACAACTTGTTTATCTATCACCATTATGCGAAAATTAGCGCTGACCTCCGAATTTGATTTTTACCTCACCCGATTGCATCGCTTAGATTGCTGGCACGGGGTCTCTAAAATATATTGTTTCTCTGTGCAACGGTACTTGCTCGTAGTATTTGACAACCCTGAATGTCAATTGGTGAGCCCGCGAATAGTCACGTGATGTGACCGAAGCACAGGTCGCGCAAGTGCCATTTCCAATCGAAACAATCCCATCCGCAGTCACCCTGACCGCCCCCTCCCCCGCCCTCTGAGCCCCTCAACCGGAAAACAGGGGGGGAGGGGCGATTTCCTTCTCACTTCATTTAACACAAATTGAATCACTTCCACGGAGTAGCAGTTCCTTGATTCTTCGATTAAAGATTTCTCGGTGGCCCTGTGAACGCACGCCCTCTCCGAACACTATACTACAGCACATCACGGTAGCTAGTCACATGCCGATATTTTTCTTGCAGGAGATGATCTTGCTTCAAAAGTTTCAGAATTTACGCTTCCTTCTTTTGCATACTACTTCAACAAGTTTGACGATAGCGACGAACAATTTTTAGTAGTATGGCTTAGCAACGCATTTTAAAGTAGGGGTTCCATTTAGACGCACCAACGAAGAAGTTATTCCCTGTACCGATAAACCGTCTGACACCTATCGATCGCCCGTCAAGGAAAACATGTTGTCCATGTCAGATTAGTCTTACCTTTATCAAAAAGGTCACCGTTAATATCACACTTTTAATATTACATGTAACATATTTTTGTTGCCCTGCCACTGCCAAGCGCATTACGTAACACTTTTATTGGTGCGTCGCATGTAGGTAAACGTTACATCGTGACAGCTGTCACGGAAAATAGTTCTGTCACTAGCTAGTGACAGAACTATTTTCCTTGATTTACATGAATACGATGCATTTTTAATTTCGGTATAGTGTTGGTTAATTGTATATCTAACATAGGTTTTCGGTCTTGACTACACTAGATCAACGTCTATGAAATAGTGATGGTTGTTTCATTATCTTGCGAAATGTTATTTGATTCCAATTCCAAGATTTTTTACCAACTTATTATCTTGTCCAAAAATCATTCTGAGGTTTTCCACCCTTCGGCGACTTTAACGACTTACTTTATCGTTCTCATCCACTTTTGTCCCTTGATAAGCTCGGCCGAGAAATACTCCCTCCAAAAGGTAGATTTAACTGAGACCCAAAATTGTATGCTGACTATAAGCCCAACATCGACTATCAGAGTGTAAGTTCTGCAAACAATTTGTATCCGTCTGAAAGACTGCCTCTGCCAGGCAGATGTGCCCTCCGAACCAATGCAGATCGCCCGAAAACCTCATCGACTCCCAACCCCAAGCGTGGAGGAGGGGGGAGGGGGTTTAAGCTCCCTCTGCAGGATTTGAATGCTGCAACGGCCGGCGGCGCGCGCTGCTGAAACGGTGAAAAGCTGACCGAATTGCAGCCGTTGCAGGCAGTGTTCCAGTGACACAGATCTCGCTCCGGGAGCCCTGTTCGCGATGCACTATTGCACCTACATCAACGTGCTGAAGAAAAACGCCGCGTGGGCCATCGGATGTTGCCAAATTCCTCTTGACAAAACGAGAATTTTCAAGGAAATTTGCGAGTATTTTTCTTTCAATTTTTCAGTGATTGCTGTTCGCAGTTTACTCTATAAGGTATTCGAAAAAAGTAGTTTTTTGTTTCAAATTCTTTAAGAGCCAGGACTCTGGGTCCAAGAGACTTTTTTCCCTAGAGTACACATAGGTGGCCTAATTTAGATTGTAATAGAAATGGTTCCTTGTCGTGGCAATGAAACTTTATTTTCTCGTCCAGAAACAAATTAATATGGTCTTTCTCCCCTTTTCCGGAGGTGGATTCAGGTTTTTTGCACCAAGTGCAGACAATTTTTTGCGCCGCCCCCCCCTCTCCAGCATTGGCTGAAAAATCTCCCCCATCAATTTTTCAGTGATTGCTGTTCGCAGTTTACTCTATAAGGTATTCGAAAAATCCAAGAAAAAGTATTCGAAATTCACTTCGGTAATATACTTTTTGAGGGAAAATTTGGCATCGCTCTGATGTTCATAAGTCGTTTTTCCTTATCACGGCAGCACAGGTATCACACAGAGGCAACCACGAGGACATGTTGAAAAGTGGTGATTAACGGCCCTTCTTTTCCATTGAAACCGCGTTGGCCCGTTTAATCCTCGGAGACAGAACGGCAATGCAGGGGAGTTTATTATAGTTAACAAGTGCTCAGCTCCCACCCGACTCAATTAAGCCGCTTAAAGTCGTGATTTATTAAGTTCCAAGTGCCCGTAGTCAGTTTCGCTGCTCCTTCTCGTGTCGTTTTTGTCTTTGTTAAATCGACGTTGACAGCTCAATCGCTGATGCATTATCTCAAGTGCTCGAGGAGCGGAGCTTAGTTGGTACGACCAGAGGCGCGGATTCATAAATGTGATACAGTCACAGACATCATGTGATACAGATACAGTAAGGTGGAAACTGAACTTGTTCTGCATTGTAAAAAACCGATACATGCTCAAAAATATAGATCTCAAATAATTTTCGATGCCAAACGCTCCCTTCAAGACGCGATTTTGTGACTAGCGCAACTGACTCACAGTAGTCATAGTATATAACGTAATTTAAAAAAATTGATTTTATTTTGGCACCTTATTTTACTGTCAAAAAACCATCTTAAATCCCGAGTGAAAGACTCTTAAAAAATTCGACTAGAAAGAATACTCTCGGTGTAATCGGATTTTTGCGAAAAACTAAAGGAAACCCGCATAAATGAAGAAGTTTGACTCTCCGTTCAAGCGAAAATCCGATTAAATCATGAGTAGTTTTTCTTTTCAAATTCTTTAAGAGCCTGGATTCTGGGTCCAAGAGACTTTTTTCCCTTGTGCACCTGACACATAGGTGGCCTAATTTAGATTGTAATAGAAATGGCTCCTTGTCGTGGCAATGAAACTTTATTTTCTCGTCCAGAAACAAATTAATACGGTCTTTCTCCCCTTTTCCAGCGGTGGGTTTAGGTTTTTTGCACCAAGTGCAGACAATTTTTTGCGCCGCCCCCCCCCCCTCCAGCATTGGCTAAAAAATCTCCCCCCTCCCCCAAAAAAACTCGGATACTTTTATATGTGCACATTACTTTAAGACAGACCAAATGGAACCACGTTATCGTCTTCTCGGTAAGGATAGACACTATTAGTGCCACCTCACAGAAAAGCGATATGTATATCGATTTTTTCGCATCGGTAGTATTGAAAGAAGTTATGCCAATACTATTGTTTGGATCCAATTCGATATTATGGAGAATCCCTATGATGACGCACCACTAATAGCGTCTGTATCACACTCTTAATTCTAAAAAATTATGAAAGGAATAAAAACGATTGTTTTCCGCCCTCTAAAATTTGCCGCCCAGTGCGGATGCACTTGTTGCACTTGCTCTTAATCCGGCTCTGCTCTTTTCGACTTACTTTTCCATCCCCTATGACGTAATCATGGGGAATAAGACCGAGTCGGTTGGACTTGTCAGTTTGGCAGTGAAACGGTAGGAAGGTCTGGGACAATGGGTCGTCCGAATTGGCAGCCGAAAAGCGTTTCCCGTCGGTGATGGCTCCATTCCGAGTCGTTGCAGGTTGCAGCGCGGGAGCGCGTCCGGGAATCCTGTCCATTCTAATGGAAGCGTTGAACTTTACGCCCGGCCGCTCGGGGACCCCCAGGACCACGCACCGCGGCACCGCGCACACGTGGGGACTCCCCGATTCCCCTGCCTCGATTCACACTATGCCTGGCGTGGCCTTATCGGTACTCTCCGTTAACGTCGCCTCCAGTCTGAGTTCGTATTTTTCATGAAATTTAAAATTTTGAAATTTCAAACTTTTTTTGAAAAATTGATTTTAGATCCTGTAATCATCGGCAACTATGTCTTCAAAATTAGTGAAAAAAGCTTCCTAGATGAATTAATCACAGAATCACACCAATAAATAAAAATTGGTTTCATCTAAATCAGAAAAAAAACGAGGAAAGGACTCAGAATAAAGGAGAAGGTGAACTTCAGGACTCAGGACTGAATTTTTCAAAAAAATTGAAATTTAAAAGGCCTTTTGAGATTTCAGTGTTTCACGTGAAAGTTCAGTGAAAAATAAGCTTGAAATTTCAAAGGCGAACTCAGCCTCCAGTTGGTTTCGTGGGCGTTATGACTGGTGGCTACTCAAAGCTCATACCTTCTTTTCATCAGGTGGCTTATTGATTGAAATGAATCCNGGGGGGGGGGGGGGGGGGTTCAACTTCTCCGCTCACTACACTAAAAGTTCGTAAACAGGGTGTCTAGCATCAGGATTGTCCCGATTTCATCAGGATTTGAGGTCAATCAGGATTCGAGGAAAAATAGGTCTTAAAATCAGGATTTGAGAAGAGCCGGCCGTCCGATCAGATTTTTTTATCGAGCTATTTTTGTGAAGTTATATTCGCCAGTTTTCTCCCGATTTTTCTCCGCATAAAATCAGGATTTGGAAAAATTATGCGATAAAATCAGGAAAAGTCAGGATTTCATAAGGATTTTCCAGAATGAAAGAAAACTAGACACCCTGGTATAGTCAAATTGTCTGGGGGCTGAAAATAATTCAACTTAAAAGCGGATCCTTGTCACAAGCGTCGTTTGACTTCAGGAACTTTAACTGTATTTAGTGGGGGAGGGGAGAGGGAGAAATCGTTTTTTCTTACCGCATTCTTTTTTCAAAATACTGGAGGTTATTTTAATAAAGAGCCGTATGCAAAAACGACATTTTTCGCCCCCCCACTAGAATTTATTCAAACTTCGTCTATCAGTTACTAATACTGGAGCGCTTCTTTCCCCAAATTTTCAGACCCCCAAAAAATTTTGGGGGGGCGCTAGGGGGGGTGGAAGTCAAAACCTGCGACCCTCGATATCTTCCGAACGAAACAAGATATTGAGGCCCGGTTTGGACGAAAAATCGTCTAAAATTGCATACTTTAAGATTCTAGAGGTCAAAATCCCAAAATTAAATTTTTAACTTAACTTATGTGCTTTTTTTCAGTTTTTGAGGAAAAACGATTTCTTTTAAACAGATGAAACTGAAATTTCACATTTTTTGATTTGAACCAAAACCAGTTTTTTAAATTGTTCGTCTTTTTCCGCATCCAACGAGTGGTCGTATAAGCTGGGGAACCGAACGGTTCCGGAGATATGATCGATTGAAGTTTCCGCTCAACGCGCGCCGACCGATTTTTGCGCGCAAAAAAGTTGGATTTGACTGTTATTAAACCAGATTTAATGTTCAAACTGAGCAAAATGCATTATTAGGGACTCTTGAGGGTCGCTGAGTCCAGAAATTACAGATACTTCCAAAAAATTCACGTTTTTAAAATTACAGCTCCGTAGCGCTATTTTAGAGGCCCACTGAGCGCCGACTGGCCGCTCAGTGGTCCTGTACGGAGCTGTAATTTTAAAAACGTGAATTTTTTGGAAGTATCTGTAATTTCTGGACTCAGCGACCCTCAAGAGTCCCTAATAATGCATTTTGCTCAGTTTGAACATTAAATCTGGTTTAATAACAGTCAAATCCAACTTTTTTGCGCGCAAAAATCGGTCGGCGCGCGTTGAGCGGAAACTTCAATCGATCATATCTCCGGAACCGTTCGGTTCCCCAGCTTATACGACCACTCGTTGGATGCGGAAAAAGACGAACAATTTAAAAAACTGGTTTTGGTTCAAATCAAAAAATGTGAAATTTCAGTTTCATCTGTTTAAAAGAAATCGTTTTTCCTCAAAAACTGAAAAAAAGCACATAAGTTAAGTTAAAAATTTAATTTTGGGATTTTGACCTCTAGAATCTTAAAGTATGCAATTTTAGACGATTTTTCGTCCAAACCGGGCCTCAATATCTTGTTTCGTTCGGAAGATATCGAGGGTCGCAGGTTTTGACTTCCACCCCCCCTAGCGCCCCCCCAAAATTTTTTGGGGGTCTGAAAATTTGGGGAAAGAAGCGCTCCAGTATTAGTAACTGATAGACGAAGTTTGAATAAGTTTTAGTGGGGGGGCGAAAAATGTCGTTTTTGCATACGGCTCTTTACAATGTTCCTACTTTGCGCTGCATTACTGCTAACGCAACATATATTGTGTAAAATAATGCATCTCATACTACAAAGCGCCATCTGTGAAATATTCCCAGCTGAGGCCGCTTGAAACTCCTCTGAAAATGTGAACAAATTCGAATAAGCCGTTCGCTCCTTGATTCTCTTATCTATCCATCAGGCGATATCAGGCATCCATCCAACTCCTCATAAAGCCTGACTCGCCGGAATTATAGGTCAAGGACTCGGTGGATGTACAATACAATTTCAAGAGCCTTCCCGGATGTTCGATAGAATCGTCGAAGCCCCGTGTGTTGTGACATGGTGATCTCTTGCTTGGGCTTGGGATTTTCTCCGCAGACACAAAGGTCCGGAACTAGGATCCTAGAACTACCGCGAGCACTCTATAAATCATGTCCAGCAGCGCAGACAGAAAGAAAATAAATATTCTCGCTCGTATTTTGATAGCGAGCACTCATGTACGGTGCGCGGGCCGCTGCTTTTGTTGTTACGTTTTTATGCCGTGTTGTCGTTATGCTCGAAACTATTAGAATTTCGTATATAAATATGTGAAAGGATTTTAATTTTTTTACCTTTCCTGGCAGTTCCGACTGTTATGGCCTCCGGGTTTCACTATAGTAAATAATTCAGGTTTGAGAAAATCCAAAATCAAGAGTCTCAGACTTGCGTGTTGTCAGTTTTATACTTTCTCCTCCGATTTTTTCAATTGCCTTGCGCATTTTCGGGTCAAATAAGACTAAATCGCCCCTCCTCTGGCGTAAGGGTGCACCTGTACCTCTATCCTCGCTTGAGCCCCAGTAAGCATAGTGTTATACGAAGAACAGAGTTCACGTGGAAATCGAGGTGCGCCCCTTTTGCCAAAGGAACGATGACATGTCTTATCACAACTCCAAGTGACTCCAAACGATTTCTGGAAAACAGAATTGTTTGACTTATGCTTTACCGGCCTATTCCGAGACTTCTTGTTACATTCAGATACTTGCCTTGTATGAAACACAAAAAGTCACTCGCATGAGGAGAAAAAAAATCCCAAAAATCTATTCTCACGATTACTGAGTAAGTGCCCTCGAGTCTATCATAGCTACATACCAGCGGCATATAAATGAGCTAAAGCGTGACGTATAGAAGACGAGTTCTATGACCAGTTTTGCACCTCGACCTGGGAAAAGAGAAAAAATTACATGTTACATGCCTTGTTAATTCTACGATGAGCACCTGTTATTAAGATTTACTGACGATCGGTTTGCAAACTGCTTTGATTTATCGCGTTTCAAAGCACCTATTGAAGAGAATCGGCTCTCAGTAGTTTTAACTTCAAGTTATATTGTTCACTACGATTCAATCTGATTTTGATGCATGAATTTTTAACATATCATACATTTTCACTGTTCATTCGAAGATGAAAGAATGGCAACAAATTCAATCCACAGCGAGTGTTTGGATGAGTTATATTCAGTCATGAGTTTTTGTATGTAAAACTCACCCTCACCCTTTGGAATAACCTGTCCTGTCTAATTCAATTCATTGGTGCTTATACCAAGAAATTACTGTTCTTTGACGTCCTTTGTCGTGTGTACTCTCTTCGTATTTACTTAATTACCCATTAAGCCTTTTTAGCATATTTTAGATGATATATTAATTAAAATGTTTAATTTTTTGTTTGTTTCAGGTTTGTAGCTCTTGATTGAATTGGACTTCCGAACTCAAGAAGATAGTTCAGAACAAGCGTAACAACTTAGTGCACTTTTTAGTCGCTGTGTTTGTATCGAATCTGCTTTGAGGTAGGAATAGGATATTCAAATTAAAACCGAATGAGATGTACCTCATCAAGTTACTTAATTACTTGTAAATTTTCAAAACAGTGTATGGATGAATTTTCTTGGCTGGAATGAAAACTGTTACCCAGTAAGTTTATTCTTACTGATGGAAAACTCCACATCAAACAGCATCGGAAATACTTCTCTTTCGCCGTTTCAATGATTTAACGATGGTTTTTCATTTTTCGCATTATTTTTCTCTTTTCGATCGCGCGTCCTGAAACCATGTTAGCCTTTAAACTATTTTTAGAACGTCTCTCTGTCCATGAATCTTTAGAAAAACCATCAACCTTTGAGAATAGCAACAAAGAAACATTCGAAATGGAAATCTGGAGCTTTAACTCTGACCCCCTAAATTCACGAGAAGAGAGCTTTTTTTATTTTCTTTTTTTTTTGAGAATAGAAAGCACGAATTTCAACAGGCATGCCTAATTGATAACTGAAACCCTTACAACCGAGAGGAACTGGAAACTCGGAACGTTGGTCGACCAAAACTTTCTCCCAGTGGGATGTCAAAGCTTTATCCAGCACCGCACATAAATACCCGCATCTGCAGTACATTTGCCTGTTAAAGCGTATAATCTCCCGTGTTATTTTGTTTTACATGCCCTTATTCCTCGTCTCCCGGCGGCTGCGCCCGGCCCAGTTTCAATGTCACTCGTTTAAATTAGTTACCGCCTCTCTTCAGCAAAATGGGGGAAATCCACGTCTTCAAAATAACTTCACCGCTCTGAAGACTCTAGGGGGTGGGCGGGTACTAGTGCAGTATCTCATAAATTTTTTTTACAATGTCATTAAAATGAAGGCGATAAAATTGAAAAGTCAGAAAAAACCGGAAAATCCAGAGAAAACTGGAAAATTTGGGGAACTTTTACCAATCTTGTAAAGATTTTTTGGGCATTTTGTTGCAGAACCTTGACATTTTCCCTCCCAGCCAAAACATTGCGTTGTTTTCTCTCTCAAGAGATTTCGTGCTTTAAAGTTTTCGTGAAAGAATTTTTATGAATAATCATCCCCCCCCCCAAAAAAAAAACCATTGAAAATTCAGGGAATTTTATGTTCAAAACTCCCGAAAAAGGAGGGAATATTGCAAGCCCAGATAAGTTGTTTCATGAAAATGTGAAAAAACGTAAAACTTACTGTAAAAGTTATACGAAACTTGATGAAAAATTAGTTTTGAAAACACTCTCCGTGACTTCCCGCTACCCTCCCAAACGTTTCGCATGAATGACCCTGAGGTTCTCCTAAAAAGGGGAAATATCATAGAGAAAAAAAAGGAGGTGTTTGCATCTTGAGGATTGTGTGCCCTGTGACGTGTAGGTCGGTACAACCTGGTCAGCAAAATCCGGAATTCGAAGTATGAAAAACAGACCACAACGTCCTATTTTTTTGCTTAAATCAACTCATGATATAATTTCAAACACTTTATGGAAAATGCATTTTTTCCATAAACTACACCATTTCCAAGAAAATCGATGATACAAGTCGCCGTACCGACCTACGTCATCAAAAAAATTCCAAGATGCCCGAATTGCAAACACCTCCTTTTTTTTCTCTATGGGGAAATATTTTTTAGAGCGGTGTTTCGTGTGGAAAAAGATAAAATGAAACAATTGAAACTCCCGCTTTTTGCAAGAATTCCGTTTTCACAATTCGACAACCCGGAGGAGCTAGAAAAAACGAAGTTAGAGAGCCGTCTGAATGCTATTAGTCGGCGATAAATTCAACTGGGAATGATTTAGATACGCGAATCAGCGATCAGCGCTTCAAAGCCGCGCTTTTAAGGGCGGGGCGTGACATGGCGCAATGGTTTCTCCTGCACCCGGCTCCTGTCGGAACGCTTCCGTCCCTCGCTAATTATTGGCATCAAGAGGAAAGTGAGAGGATCGACCGGGGCTTGCCTCCCCGGACTCAGAAAAACATCGGGGGTTGCACGGTCGCCCCGGAAACTCCCCACGTTCATCGCCGGATCCGGTAGGTCGGGGATAAGTTCGGCAACCTTGGAACACAGGACCAACTTGAAGAGGAAAGTGGTGTTCTGCACGATTTTTAAAGAAAAAACCAGAGAGGAACGAGACGCTCAACTCATAAGAAACGATTGGTCGTTGGTGTTGAGAAAAAACTAAGACGAGGGAAATAGTTTGGAGGGATCAGTGAAAGTCTGAAGATTTGTTCATTTTTTTTGTTTTATCGGTGAGCTAATCCTCGCTTGGTGTATATTTAGTGTTTTGAAGGGCCCCAGCAAATTTTTTGTACACATGATTTTCAATGGATGAAATTAAACAAGAAAAGATCCCCTCGTCCATAATTTCAGAAAAAAATACAAGTGCAGTTTTTGAAGACTGATATAGCATATCCAATTGTGGTGGGGACGCTCATGAAATATAAAAGACCGCGACTGAATAGCTTCGAGGGTAAATTAACAGCATTGGTTAAAGTTACCCAAGAGAAGACTTAAATTCATGTAATTCAAAAAGCAGTAAGGGATTTGTATACACGCAGTGCACCGAAGAGGAAAGGAGGGAAACTTGAAACCCCACGTTAATTGCAGCTGCAGAAGGAAGCTGCGCGATTTAGCAGTGACGCGCCTTCATTTCTGTATGATACCTCTTGCATTGCTGCGGAGATGATTTAGTTGCGTGACCTAATCTAACTTAACTGGAGTCCTTTATGGCAGTTCCGCACCTTTGCGACAGATTTAAATCGGATCGGCATCATTCATTATGGTTCTCTCGTAACTAATTTTTTTTTTTTTTTTTTTTTTTTTTTTTTTTTTTTTNCTGAGCAACTCTTGCTTTAAGTTATATTGCATTTCTGAAAACAAGCCTATTTGCAAGGAAACGTTCAGTAACCTCATCTTTCAGCTTTGACATCGATTGGCTTCTGCGTAGATGCGTTCTACTGCTCAAAAATAATTGCCGCTCTAGGAGCTTCATACGCATTATACAGCATGGTTGCACTGGTATCTTTTTCAGCCGGTATGATTTTGTCAGCTGCTAAGAGCTTGTTGACCAAAGAAAATTTTGGTTTTTTGTGCTTTTTTTCACTACTTAAAGTAGCCTCTACACAGAAAAAAGTGTAAGAGGTTATCCCCTAAAATTGTGGCACGACCTCAATCTGTTGGATGATATGGACTGCATTTTGCAATTTGGAACTATAAATTCTGGCTCTTTTGGAAAAACACTTATGTGCATAGGGAAACTAATAGCTTATACGTTGTTTTTAAACCGGGCTAGAATTTATAGTTCCAAATTGCTAAATGTAGTCCATATGGACATTCATAATTGATTTTGGTAGTATCGCAACATCAGGGGTAGTAACCTAATTGCGACTTAATCTTATGATCCCTATCAGTCCCTTCTCAACGGCCAATCCTAGGCAACCACCGTTAAAGACCGCCAGACTCGGGTCGCCTGGCCGGGTATCGAACCGGGGAGCTCCTGATCGTAGGGTCAGAGCTACAACCTCCGCATCACAGGAGGTCGACACCATGAAAGGAGCCACGAGGATGATGGATTCGACCGAGCTTTCTTACGAACTGCAGTGGAAGCACGGTGTTATCGTGACTGGGCGCGAGAGATGTGGTAGCTTCGATCGGCATAAGCGTGACCGGCGCGATGATGGTGATGACACTTTTTTGAGCAATCGCTCGGCACTCGGACACCCGTGGATTTCTCCAGAAAAATGGGTGGGCAGCCACCGGCCAGGTGCATTTTTCGTCTCCGACGAGGAGCTTGTCAGTACACGGTGTCCACGAACCCTGCCGACACTTGCATCTATGAACGAAATCTCGGACGTGCTCAGTCGCCAGTCAAAATTTTTTATGCGGATGAAAAACACAATGTTGCCACAGTCAGGGAATAACGGGAAAACCGGAAAATGTCAGGGAATTTTAAATTGTCAGAGGGAAACCGGGAAATGAGAGGGAAAATGACGAAAATTTCAGGAGAAAATCGTCAAATCGCCTTTATTTGCTTTCTCGAGTTGGTTTGACGTTTCGAACAACAAATTTTGCCTGAAGACTATTTCTGACTGTGTCTTTTAACAATCTGGCATTTTTTTAAGAAGCTAAGGGGAAGATTTGCACCTAGTCGGCAATTTGACACCAATTTTGCGAAGATGTTCCGACATCCTAGATCGGGTCAGCATGAAAGCCGTAAAGCAATAAAGAAGTAAGAGTAAGTCTTTGTTGTCCTCGCTATCGAGGGGCCATTTTTTACGCACAGAGGATTCCTGGTTCGGCATGATTATGAGACCCACCAATTAATCAATTTATAGCTCTCGATTATTTTATAATGCTTAGGAAGGGCATGGGAGAACAAAGAGAAGGTGGATCTAATGCCCTATTCAACACTTCAACCATCGATTTACTGATGGAAATGAACGGTTCAATTGCGTTATTTTACAGAAGTGTGAAAACTCGACGAGTTTTGCGAATTGTGCAAAGAATTTTAGCATGACGGAATGGATCTGCTGTACAACAAAGATACAGCCGTGTGAGTATACTTTTTATAGGCAAAATGGCACGAAAATCACGGTCACATTAAACATTTCTGTAATTCACTCCTTCGTGCAGAATTTTCGTAGTTTGAAAATACCCTTTTCAAAATTGCCGCGTCCGAGGCTCCGAGGGCAGTTTTCTAGTCACTGGAAACGAGCAACCCGAAGATGCGATTTGCTTGTTTCCAGATACGGTTACTGGAAACTGCCCCCGAAGCTGAAAATTTGAAAAAACGTGTTACGAACTACGCACTTTGCGTACTTTGGAGTAGATTGTAGACGGTTTTCATGTGAACATCGTGATTTTAGTGCCATTTTGACCACCAGCTGCTGCCAGATTTAATCGGGCAATTTAATTTTTTACGTTTTGCGGATTTTTGTGTAAACGGTGAATTTTCGGCATAGTACGAAGCAAAATCCTTAACATTTTCAAAAGACTCCGCACAAACGATCTCTTGTAAAAAATTAAATTGCGCAGTTTAATTTGGCTATAGCTGATGTGGCTTGGTCCCTTTCTGCCGAACGCGGTCCATTCTACTGCTGAAAGTCTATTCACACGGCTGTATCTGTTGCGTGCAAGAGACCGATTAAAGCCGATTTCAATATTTTTTTGCGCGTAAACTTCTATGAATGCATTCTAAAAACAATTCTTTCGTGTTTTTACTGGCATTCTTCAACGCTGTTCATCAATCCTTCACGCTGGATTATGTGATGGGTGGGACGTGGGAATCACTAACTTAAGCCTCGGATGTAACGCGATGTAATCCCTAAGGAAAAGCTAAGATCTTAATTACGTTAAGAAGAATGGATGCCGGAAATGAAGAAAAGCGAGGGTGGTAGGGTTTCAGTTGCAAGATAGGCGGCATAATTCGCGAGATTTGCGACAGCCAATTAAAATGGCTAATTTGTTTGCGCATCCTGGTATCCTAATCACGAATAACGGGGGGCTCAACGGGTTCGTTCCCAGCTCACCCGCACAAACCTCGATGCCAGACGTTAGGAATTCAATTTTTTTAAATGAGTATGGTTTAAAATTTATGCAGCAAATGCAAATGCCCTAAAATGCAGCTTTTCGATCTTTGCTCCCCAGCCAAACCATGAATTTCAAATAGGTACCGAAACAAGTCCACGGGGTTTCTGCGAGGTCCCGCATGGTCCTCCAAGGGCTGGGCAAAGTGGCATCCAGGCATCCTGCATGTCTTGTATGATCCTCTTTCAGGGGGGCTCCATATATTCAAACAGGCTGAGGCTTTATCCAGTCCCGTTTAATAACATTCATTAAGGCGCTAGCTGCTAGTCGCTAGCTGCCTGGTGCCTTGCCAGCGCCGTGTAATGAAGCCGCCTTCGCTTCGGACGTGTGCTCGCGAACACCGAACGACACTTCAATCTTTGTCATGTCGTGTGTATCTCTGGATGTCTACCCTTTTCTCTCGAAAGTCCACCCAATTCGTCCGCGACCTTTGTTAGAGCGGTTCACAATAAAACCCAACTGGTCATAGTACTGATGATCTCCGAGCTTTTCCAGAGCGCCTTTATTCTACTCTGAGGAAGAAAGTTCGATCGTATGAGCCCAGAATACGGTTTTGCATATCGCCTCACCCGCACTGTCCGGTTCACGTAAAGCCGATGGCACACGATCAAATCGAGCCATCAAATCTTCAAGGTCAAGTCTCGTGATTGGCTTATTCGATGCCTTGGACCTGACCAATCACAAATAGCACTTAACCTTGATATTATGTTATTGGCAAGGTTTGATCGTGTGACATTAGCTTAGCCGCATTCTCGGTTTAAGGAACCGTATTCTTGGTTCTTGTAACAAGCTTTCAGATCGAACCGAGTTATGGGGGGAAAACAACTTTTAACTACTTTTCTAGTATTAGCACCAATTAATACAATTGAAACCTCTTTTCTCCAAGACCTTTGATGAACAGATTTTTAATGAATAGATCTTTACCCCCATATCTTTTGGTCTCTGATGTAATAAAGCATAATTGCACCATCATCAATTAGAAGAAACTTAAATGCACTTTACGCTGCCCAGTTTCCTCTCATGCTTTATTTATTTGTTTATTTTACCGGCAAGCAAAAAATCGAATGCCTCGAAACTTTCTATGAATTATCATAATTTTATATAGAAAATGCTTACAAAATTTAATCACAGAACTTGGTTTCTTACGAAAAAGCAAGAAAGTGAGAAAAACATCAGGCAACATGTAATGCAGTCAAGCTAGTTGTGGTTGACGCCGTCCACGCATGTAAGATGGCCCATTAAAATAGAATGAGTAATTTTTTAAAAAGAAACAAGTCCATGTTTAGATGATCCCCAAAGGACTAGTGTACTTATGTAGCTCAGGGTCTATCTGAAAGCACACGTGTTCTCATTTGGAAACAACTCTTTCATGCAGCAACTGCGGTACCTGGATGCGGTCCCTTGCGCAAGGAACTGTGCAAAGTGGCCGAGGAGGTTGTCAAACCGAAAATAAAGGAACTGTGGATGCAATCCCGTTGCGCAGCCAGGTTAGGGGGTCTGCCCTCCGTTGACTGAAAAATTTCCCTTAAAAACTGTCACTTTCGAGATTCAGGAATCTCCTCTGTTGGACTCCCCCCCCCCCCCCGAGATATTTTTCACCATAGACTTCCCGCCCCCGCTCCCCGCGGATAAAAAATTTCTGGCTACGGTACTGTTGCAATCCGTTGAATACATTCGTGAGAGAAAGGACAATGGGGGAAGGGGGAGTCTCAGCACTCCCAGTCTTCTAGGGAAGTTTCTCTAACCTAACACATTCTCACATGACCTTCGGGCTGATTGTCGAAATTGTTAGACAAAGCTATAGACCAAAAAGACAAAAAGGGTATGGAAGGATTGTACTGGAGGAAGCGGGTGGTTGCGATGGACATAGGAGATAGTTTACAGACTAACCAACAGCAACCCACCCGAGAGACCATCATAAACCCTTCAGCCCAAACGAACCTCTCATTTCAACCAAAAGGATCGCATCGCTCCATACTCCCCATGTCTTCTTTGTCTATAGCTATGTCTATCAATTTCAACAATCATCCCGCTGCAGCCCGATTATTGAAATTGATAGCCAAAATTATAGACAAAGAAGAAATAGGGATTGAGGAGCTATCCTATTGGTTGAAATGGGTGGTTCCCATAGACTAAGGGAGAAAATGATGGACTAACTATCTGGTCCCTCGTGGGTTGCCGTTACTTAGTCTATTTCCTACGTCCTTTGTCCATAGCAACCACCCGCTTCCACCAATAGGATCCCTCCATATCTCTTTTGTCTTCTTTGTCTGTTGCTTTGTCTATCAGTTTCAACACTCAGCCCGCTGCAGGCCGATCATTGAAACTGATAGACAAAGGTATAGACAAAGACGACAAACGGGATTTGGAGGGATCCTATTGGTGGAAGCGGGTGGTGGCAATGGACATAGGAGATAGGTAATGTACTGACTAACGGCAACCCACCAAAGACCCGACAGTTAGTCCATCATTTTCTTCCTTAGTCTATAAGAACCAACCATGTCAACCAATAGGATCGCTCCATACTCCTCATGTCTTATTTGTCTATAGCTTTGTCTATGAATTTCAACAATCAGCTCGCTGGTATGAATAGCTGGTACTGGTCGGGGGTATTCCGGCAACAGCGTAGCTCAGGTGTGATTTATAACGCCGCCGGTCGGTGAATCAGACTCGCAAATCAGAATGGGACACGGTGATTGTGAGTGTGAATGTCTGAATTAAGTCATTAGCCGGAGGATCCTGGTTGCGAAAGAGACTGCGGCCGCCGCCGTGGATGGGCGCCGATTCTCGGTGCGGGCGCGGGCAATCTCGGGAGGGCGGCCGAGCAACGCCTAGTCCTTATTCCAGTCCGCATTTCCCTCTTCCTGTTTTCCAAGTCCACCGCCGCGCCGCCGCCGCCGCCTGACCTTACCCCACTGACCGATTTTTTAAGCCTTTCGCGAGGGCTCCAACATCTTTTTCTTTTTCTTCGCGCTCGGTTCGAACCGTACCGATCGTTAATCGTTTTATAAGGTACCCAGAAAAAAAGTTACGCGCTTTATACTGCCGTGCTAAGGAAAAACGCCGTATGAACATTCGGGAGTTGCCAAATTTCCTTCGATAAAATGTTTATTTTTGAGGAAAGTTATGAATGTTTTTCATTGAAATTCTTAGAAACTTCGGGTGATGTTGTGAACAAAATTATGTGAAAAATTGGAAGAAAAATACTGACAAATTTTCCAGAAAATTCGTGATTTACGTTAGGAAATTTGGCAACGCCTGAAGGTTCGTACGGCGTTCTTCCAAAGCACGGCAGTATAGACATACCGTCCGCGTTCCGGGCTCAGAGGCCGAAAGTTCCGGGTGCTGGAGCCATAGATTCGACTGCCGCGGGTGCTACGCACGGATCTTTCGGCCTCTGAACCCGGAACGCCGTCGGTGTGAAAATAAATCCCGTACGCACGGCTTCTACGGCCGGAGTTTTCTTTCTAGTGTATGAGTCAACAAGGAATCCTGAAATTGCAGCCGAAAACCGCACCAGGATGGTAGAATAGTGCTGGGTCCACACTATTCTGCGATGAAATTGAAGCCGAAAAATTCAAACATTAGAATTAGAACCAACCCAAGGAACTCTGAAGAATTTCATCGCAAATCTAACCAGGCAGAGTGATCAGCTCATGCAGATACATTGGAATAGTAAGCTAAAAACTCTACTTGGGTACCTTGTGTTACCCTTCCATGTCGTCTCCCGCACGGAGAAACAAGTTTCTGTTGGATCAGTAGGATTTCCAGTTAAAAATGTCCGGAAAAGAATGCTCGTTAAGTCAACAGGTCTCAAGTCCAATTTCTATTAATTTAAAGAGACATTGCATCTTTCAAGAGATTTCAGATTGACATGACGATTTTTGTACGGGGGTCAGTGATTGAAAGTGTTGCTCACAATCAGTGATTTTTTGTGTGTCTGGGATTTTTTCCGCGAAAATAATTCTTTTGAGCGAAAAGAAGTCTCACTCCTGTTTTACAATCATAGCATATTGTAAAGTAGTAGTACACCGCAGTGTATCAGCGTAACGAATCAGGATATGAACTTTTACTGGTAGCATAGCCTTGTGCACTCATAAATATCCGATTTCCCCTTAGAAAATCATGTAAAATGATACAGAAAATTATACTGGTATGAAAAAGTTGACAACAGTGTAAGTATGTTGCCGCTTTGAGTAGGAAATCTATAGCATTGTTGCACATTAGTTGAGAGAAAAGAATATTTTTGTTTCCGATTTTGCAACATTAGCTGAGAGAGACGTGCACCGAGAACCGTTAAACTGCGAGCATAATTTTACATAATATAAACGGCTGAAATGCGCTAATGATCACTGACCGGAATATTCCAGTGCAGAATCAGTCGGCAATAAGCGGAAAAAGGGTCAAATCTGATAGAGTGATACAATATCTCCACCGCCATCTTCCGATACGTACCGGTGGGCATGTAGAAATAATCTTGCTCCAGAATCGTCAAAGAATCGCGCCAGGGAAATCGCGACAGGGAACATGCATTTTTCTAGGCTAACACAGGAGATTTTTTTCGCCCGATACGCGACGTGTTAATAGCTCATCACTCAATTGTGTTTTGTTGTACACAGAAATAAAATGGAGCAAAATGTACTAATATTGGAAGTAAAACATAAGGTACCTTACCTAAAAGTGCTTTTAATATTTTTTGGATGGATTTTTATTTAGTTACATTGACCAAATCTCTGGGTTAAAATTTTGCAGAAGAAAAATCCGACACACATACACTGGGGAAAAAATGTCTCTTGGATCCAGAGTCCACACTCTTTTAGAAACTTGAAAAGAAAATATACTCTTACTGTCGGATTTTTGTTTGAATCGAGAGCCAAGCCTCCCAATTCAAGCGGATTTCCTTTTGATTCAGAAGAGAATTTTTTATTGTCTAATTAATATTGTCAGACCTCTGGATCCAAGAGGTTTTTTTTCTAGTGTAGCTGTCAGGATCAAACTTGGATCGCACTATTCAAAGCTCTCTTCGCCCCTAGATGATTCTTCGTAATTTACGATTTCGGTCGATTCAACCAGAAATTATATCGATCAACGAAATCTTTTCGGTCGATCTGACCGAAAAAAGTAACCGGAAATAGCCTTAAACATGGATATTGTTTATTGAGCACCATCAGCGCGTGAATCGCCGAAACACGCCCGCTCTGACCAACAACATGCGAAGTGCAAGTTAAAAATGTTTCAATTATTTGCATATACTCTCAAAAGAATTTCAAGGCGTTTGTATGAGATGAGATACACCCACCGGAAGCTATGCGAGGAAGAGCTGGTAAAGCAATTGCGGTTGTTTTTCTCGAATTCGTATTTGCTGCCCCAGAAAACGTGGTTTCCCGAGGCCTCATTTCATCCCAACCTTGTCTGAGCTGAACTCTGGACCCTAATTTGCATTCACTCTTCCTTCGGTTTTCCGCTCGGCCGAACACGCGGCAATGTTTTACGACGAACGAAGCCGGAAATTCAGTTACGTACACAGACGAGGCTCCCAATGCTGCCGTGGTAAGGAAGAACGCCGTATGAACATTCGAGAGTTGCCAAATTTCTTCTCAGAAAATGGTTATTTTTGAAGGAAGTTGTGAATATTTTTTTAAAGTTGTGAATAATTTTCAGAAACTTTAGGTGGTATTGCGAACGAAATTATCTGAAAATTTGGAGGAAAAATATTCACAAATTTTCCAGAAATTTCGTGATTTACAGAAGGAAATTTTGGCAATGCCCGAAGGTTCATACGGCGTTTTTCCTTAGCACGGCAAAACGGAGATTGCTACATTGCGTCAAAATTACAAGCGTTCTACAGCGATATTGATCAGAAACATAGGAGCAACCTAGCTATCATTGATTCACGTTTTATTAATTCGAGGATTTTCCAAAATAATTATGTCCTCCTTACCCGCTGCGCTGGCCGACAATGGAACGAGCCATAATAAGCTGCAGGGGTGCGAAAAATTTTCGACTAGGGGACCTGGCGGGTCGCGATCGGTCGCGTGTGAAAATGGGAAGGCTCCGTAAACGGTATCTTTGTAAGGGAAAGCCGGCAAAATTGCAGATTATTTTTTTGTGCAAAACTACGATAAAAATCACGGACTTCTCGTAAAATCACCGGAAAGATCACACAAGTTTTTCATAAAATCGTGATAATTTGTACGCACAAACTCTCAAAGCCATTATCTAGAAGAGTCCTCTTTTTGAAATTTTTGAGGAAAAAAGGGGTTTTAAAATGGGAAAGCTGAGGACTTTCTTGATCCCTGGAAGAGGTCGCACGTGAAAATTTAGATTGGAACTGGAAATTATCATGTTCATCTCTTCACGTCTTAACTTTTGATCGGTGACTCTTGTGACTTTTGCGGAATGGAGCTGCATGTCATCTTCTGCGTTTTGTATTCGTGAACATATTATGAGCTTTTTAAGTTTACACATCATCATCACCTTTCCCTTCTCTCTCAATGTGTGCTGTCTGTTTTTAATCGTTGACATTTAATTATTTCTCAGAATATGAAACCTGATGATTTTTTTTTTTTTTCGGCTATTCATCTCTTTGAATGTCTCACAAGACTTCCCGATTTTTTCATTCGGCCCTCGATCTAGCTCACCTACAGGAAAACTTTCAGAGAAGGTAGGGAAGAAAATAGGCCATCAAGTTCTCATCTCCGGCTTATCGTCACTTCTCCGACGTAGGGTGTATCTTTATCACCACATGAGCCCCAGGAAGCATTGAGTCATACGAAGCACAAAGGTCATGTGGAAATTGAGATACCCCTTTAAACCAGAGGAGTTACGGCATGTGCATCTATTTGAGTGGTATCTGGTCAAGAGCAAACATTATACGTACAAGCATCCTTGCACCGTTTTAGGGAAAACTTCTGTTCTTTCTGTCAAAAAAGGATGCTCATCACACCTCATTTGGCGTCGGAAAGATGTTCGTGCAAAGATGGTTAAAGATCCTACATCTTTGCACGATGAGCGCCTATATAATCGTGTGTGAACTCGATTCATGGTGTGGGAAGATTCAGCTACCGCTCCTGGTCTCGAAACACCGAAAAGGCGTTACGAGCAATCAGATTTATGACACCGGGAATGGAGCTTCCGCCAGTATCAATTTGTTATCTCAGACTGGATAGTGTAATCCTGGTTTCAACGCTCCCTGATTGTAACGGTACTGCTTAAAAGAGCTACGCATCTAGGACCCATCAACTAGAATTGAAGATGCGTGGTGCGTATAGGTACATTTTTTTGTTTTTTCCCCCTTTCTGACGACGATGTTCTTACTCCGTAGATATAAAGATGAGAAAAATGTTCGTTTTTTTTCGTTCCCACTTATTTGCAATCTATGAGTGAATCGGCTAGGACTGGAAGCGGCTTACGGCTTGTCCTGTATGTAAAGAAATCAGAGAAATTTCCCCAGAGAAGATAATGAAATCAAAATCACGAAAAACTTTTTAACACATTTTTTACCTGTTAAAAATTAAACCAGCGATTTTATAATTAAGTGAGACTCATGAAGCTGTTGAAGCGTCTTTCATGTATTCTTCCAATTTTAGGAGGGAAAATTCCACTTTGGCCACTAAAAATATTTATAGGAAAATAGTCGTTGAAACCGAATTTCCTTTTCTACTTCCTTATTCCCTCTCTCTCTCTCCCTCTCGTATCGTGCAATTCTGATCATCATGAAATCGGTAATGTCATTCCATAACGAAACCGATATTTATTCCTAAGGAGAGGACAATATATCAGAGCCGAACAAGATGATGGAAATGAGGGAAGTCTTGAAAGGTAATGATGGTGCGATGCGTCTACCGTTTTCGCCTAAAGGTCAGGCGAAATGGTCTGCCGAGTGGCAATTTTCAGGGTTTGTCGTTGGCAAGAAGGTTGTAACCTTTTCATTTTGCTCACAGTGCATGACAGTCTAGAATTTTCATAAAGGCTGCAGCAATAGGATTTCTAAGACGTCAATTTAGTTTTACTGTATTTCTTCCTCCCAAATCAAAATGTTTAGAACATTACTAAAATCTATACTTTTTAAGTACGCTTTAGAAGAGAAAAAAAAACCCTTTCAAACTGAATATGCTATACATACAAAGTAGCCACAGGCTAATCGATATTTACCATCGAGAGATTCTAATTAAAATTGCTTCATCTCACTTCTCACTTCTCTCACATCGATAGCAAGATGCGTTTAGTGCAATTAGAAGTTTATCGGAGATTACTTAAGTCATATTTTTGTGTTTCTTCCATAAATCCATATTGATAATAAATTAATTTAAAAACACCTTACGGCGCTTAGGTAGGATGACACAAATTTCCAAGAGTCCAGACTTATCGTTTACTTTTTATCGCTCTCCGGAATAAAATCGCATATGTTCGCCATCATCGGCCATGCGATCTTCATCGTGCTCCAGCCTCCGTGCTTCAAGATGAGTGAGCAGATACATTTGATAATTTTAGGGCTGAAAGTAAGGCTCATCCGCCCATCCCTGGAGAAAATAATGGCATGAAATCTGAAACCAATTCTGCCCTAACCAAAGAAAGACAAACACCCCCGGGGGTCAGGATACGTCACAAAAGAGGCACTCTCGTGTTTTTGAGTATCCGCACCGCGCGCTGGCACGCGCCAAAGGAGACTTGCCAGATTGTGGAATTAATATTATAGTGAGCTTTTTCTAAAATTCTCAGAGAAAAACCAAGATGTCCTTCTTCGTTTGACAACCATGTATGTATCATGTTTTTACAGGGTTGCAAGATTGTGTCATGATACTACTTGATTAAAGATCGGAATTTCAAAACCCGATAAACTCTATCGGGCAATGCCAAAGTGAGCACGATGTCCATCTTTGTAATTGGCCAAGATGCCTCCAATTCATGGAAGTTTAATCGGGAAATTTCTTCTAAATTTTAATTCATTTTTAGTACAGGTCTTCTAGGATGTATTTAAATGAAAATGAACTGTTGTATCCATTGCGACATAAGCCCTGTCATGCTTATATTCTTTTGGATCTCAGGGCCCCTTTGGATTATAAATAGAGCTATTAGGAGCTAATTAATGGATGTAGCTTCTTTTGATTAAAATGCATCCTAAGAGTCCTTGGACTACATTAAAAGGAATTATGCTATCATTGGACGTAACAGATGTACCCGTCAAAGGAGGGAAAGAGAGTAGCTTAGTATCCTAACAATACCTGCATGGAGCTTATCATGTTTCAAATTTTCTTTTTTTAGTTCACGTGGCAGAATTAAGGACTTGCTTAAAATTTTTTTAACGAAGTTTGAAAATGTTCAATGCATTTTGATCTCCTGTTTGGACACGAATTTCAGCCCATCAGGTGATCGCAACTAAACCTATCCTCAATTTTCACTGCTAAATTCGCACTTAACTAAATCCCCTTCCGACGTCATACTCTTCTACTATAAGATAATGCCTCTTCGAAGACATACCTCGAGCAAATGTTCATCTGGAATATGCACGCATTTTAGTCTAAATAACAATGAATTCGAGACAATATGTCAAAACTGCACCGCGAGGGTGTTACTGAATGCTCGGATGCAAGTCGAAGTGCGCCAGCTGAGAGAAAGAGAGAGACATCTGCCTGCATCCGAGCAAATACCCCCTCCCTCGCCCCCCCCCCCCCNGCCTCTCCAACGGGGAACGGTCTCCGTGCGAGTTCATTAAAGCAACTGCATCCTGTGTCTGATGAAGTTTCAATCATAACCGAAGCGCCAGCCTCCATGGCTCAGAGCTGATCGCGATATATTTATAGAGGTGACATGGCATTGGACAGACCGCTATCCGAGGTTGCCATCGAGTTCACAAGAAACGACATTTCCTGACCTAGGTTTTGCCTTTTTTTGAAGGAAGGGGGTTGAGAGAGTCGATCTGAGATGCAGAAAGTTCCAAAAATTCGATCGTATCTTCCATTCCGAAGTTTCTGGCTCACGATAAAATTAGAGAATCTACAGCGAGAGAGTATATACATGTCAGTGCTTCTGAAAGTGCGAGACGGAAAAAATTGTCTAGGGTAATCCCCTAAAATTGTGGTACTACCTAATTTTGTTGGATGATATGGGCATCTCCAATTAATTTCAGTAGCATTCAAATGCACCGATACCGACTGCGGTACTACCACATTTAATTGGAAATGCCCGTACCATGCCCAAGTTGGGTATCAACCCCTACCTCTTATTTTCCGTGCACCTAGGTTGCACAAGCTAATATCAGCGTATCCGATGGCGATATAATTAGAGTCGCTCGGGGGTTAAAAAAATTGTATTCTGAGTCGATCACTTCCACGTATTGAGCTTAGAAGAATTGATTTGAGAGCTAGAAATACAATTCGCCTTCAACTAGATCGATATGCAATTTTAACTATTCGGAGGTTAGTATAGTTGTATCGCTTGCTACATTTTCCGAACCGGTTTCGGATCCCGAGTTTGGTCGAGACCGCTATACACGCATTCAGGAAAGTGAAATTTTGATAAAATTTAGAACCCTCCTCTTGCCAAATATTATCAAGCATCCATGAATCCAATCATAAGTCAGAGGATGTCCCAAATTGTCTTTCCAAATTTGGCGTGTGATGTCACGAGTGCGGATGATTGAAACCGCATCATTGGGGACACCCCGTAATCTCTTTCGGTACTAACCCGAGCAATGTCTCCTAATTTGGCCGTAAAAACGGATTTATTCGCGGTATCGCCGATTTTTCTGCTCACCCGCGGCCGGGCCGTCGCGTGCGCTTCATAAATGTCGGTGCGAGGGGTGGGGGGTGGGGGGGCTCTTGACATCTGTCGGAGTCCCGACAGTCACCGGCAACCGGACTCGCGCAGTGTTGTCAATTTTATTATAATAATTCTTGCGAATAATTATCAATGAACAGTTTTTTTTTTATTATGAAGAGAGGTTGAGAGGCACGGTCTGACAGGTCTTATAGGCCTTGCGTAACAAACACAGCGCAAAAAGTACAGTAGGAGCACACATACGCACCGGACTGGTTTTTTATCCTTTTCGAAAATAGCCTAGAAAGCACTGGAAAAAAAAAACACATTGGATCTAGAGTCCAGACTCTTGAAAACATTGACAAGAAAAAATACTCTTGATTCAATCAGATTTTTGCTTGAATCAAAAGGAAATCCGCTCAAATTAAGAGGCTTGGTTCTTGATTTAAGCTAAAATCCGATTGAATCAAGAGTATTTTTTCTTGTCGATGTTTTTAAGAGTCCGGATTCTAGATTCAATGTGTTTTTTTCCAGTGAATAAATCCAACTGAAAAACTGACATAAAAAACTTAAACGAAATCATGCGACTTATTTTAAAGCTCAGCGCACGAGCGCGAAACTTCTAACTTTGACATCGGATCGAGGTTTCCAACGTCATTGAAAACTCAAATGGAGATCAAAGGAGGCAATTGCAAGTCGGTTATGATATATTCACTAACTTAAATCCATCATACATCATCGATTCTTTTATATGTGTTTTATGGACGAAACCGGAATTTATGTGACTCTCGTTCGAGGTCCCATAATGAGTAGAACAATCACACAGTCCACGTAGAGTCCCTTTAAACTGAGAGTAGACACGTTATATCCATCCTGATTGGTTCCTGTATTTTAGGCCTTCAGAGTGCCACAACCTTATTTTCACCTATTCCAAAGCTTATAAACTGGGTTGGACCGGGGCATTAAGGGTATGCGTCAAGGAACAAACGGAATGAGAGAAGGAACGGAGGAAATGAATTCCGGAATGGGTTTGATCAAACATCGTATGAAAAACCAGGTATAGGAAAAACGTTCACTCTGTGTACTTTTCAAATTCTAACTAAATTTGTTTTAACTCTCCCTCTGAAGGGCCTCGAAGTCCGCGTAACTCCTCATGGTGCTTACCAGGTTTTGAAATTTTACTCTTCAATAACCTGCTAATGACTCATAATAATTCCCCCCCCTCCGTCTCGCACAAAATGACAACAGTGCTTCGAAGTCCTTTTCCGCCTCGTTCATCGTTCCAACGCACCGACTCACCTCGTTTAAAAGCCCAAGTGCTAGACCGGATGTACGGCCCGAACGGAAGTGGTACGGTCACGGTAGACTGAGCCCCTCCTGCGATGGGGGGAGGGGGGGGCTGTTGTTGAGGTTGTACACACTAACGCAGGGAGAGAAAAGGGTGGACGACTGTACTGCCGTGCTAAGGAAAAACGCCGTATGAGCATTCCTATGTTGCCAAATTTCCTCACGGGAAATATTTATTTTCGAAGAAAGTTACGAATATTTTTCCTTGAAATTTTCAGATATTTTGGATCCAAGTACGGGCGAAATTCTCCGAGAAATTGGATGGAAAATTTTGACAAATATTTTCGAAAATTCGTGATTTATCAAAGGAAATCTGGCAATGTCTGAATGCTCTTACGGCGTTATTCCTTAGTGTATGGTGCACGAGGACGGTTACCTCAACGTATTTAATAGTGATAATCCAGTCTTTATCCACCCTCCGGTTATCGATGAGGTTTTGACGGCGACGCGACGTGCGGTGGGCTGCAGATATGGCCGGCGCAAGGTTTAAAGGTCAACGTGTCCCCAACTCAACTGCTGCTCTCCTTCAGGTGAACCTAGTTGACTTTTCAGTGTGGAAGAAAAGAATGGTCTGTATGGAAAAGTAATGAAAAATAAATAAGTAAATAAGTAAATAAATAAATAAATGCATAACAAGATCCGTCGGATTGGCAAGATTTCAAGTTAATTGTCCACGCAGTTTTGCTGTTCGAAAAACACGATGGATAACATCTAACCATTTAACGCGTAGTAGGCAGCACCACGGTTTCTTTTGCAAGTTTACCTTGGTAGAATTAGTGCTACTGGAGCATTCCCTGCTCTAAGAATAATCGGATTTTTTTTTCCCCATCGTGATTTTTTTAATAAGAAAAATTAAGTAGAATTTATGCTAGAAATTTTGAAAGAATATTCTCTCTGAAGCTTTGATGTTAAAATAATTTCTATTTTAAAAATAAATCGAAAAAGGTTTCTATCGTCGCGAATACCCATTGCGATGGATTTCGGAAGTAGTAATTTGATAAAATTAATAGTAACAGGAGTCAATCTACATAGATTTTTTTCATCGAAGATGTATGAACCAATCTTGAAGTAGAGTCCAGTCTTCATATAAGAATTTAAAAGTAGGTAATGTCATGTTCTTGATACAACTCTGAATAAACGTGACTTAAATTTGATGTCAAGAAGATCTACTCCCGAATCGAGCAAATTTCGGCTTGGTGTAAGCACCTTATTTTTTATAACAGAAATTCCTTCTCGACGGCCAGTTCAAAATTATCACTTTAAGTGGCTTACGTTTCATTTACCTTTTCAAGTCACTTTCCCCAGTTCATGTCTCCAAATGTTCATTGTTCATCTCCGATGATGCTCACAAGAAACCATTCATTGTAGCTATCTTCCCTAAGTTTCCCCCGGGAACCTGAAGCATTGCTGGGAATTAATCTTGTTTTTGAACTCGGGCAATGCACGGTCAAAATCCCGCAATCGCGTCTCGGCGGTGCGACGCGGAATTCCACCGTGGAAAATCCCCATTCGAGGAGGGTGCAAACTTCCGCGCGGCCGAAATCCCGGTCGGTGCCGGTGCGGTCGGTGTGGGTATGGGGCATGGATGGGCAATGGGGCTTCAGCCGTCCACATTCTTGGTAACGCCAGCGACGCCTGCAAACAACCTTTCCAACCCCTAAATCGACCTATCGAACAATACTGTCGCACTAAGGAAAAACACCCCGTGAGCCTTTGGATTTTGTCAATCTTCATCTTGTGGAACACGAATTTTCGGGGAAGACTGAATATTTTTCTTTCAATTTGCCAGAAAATTTCTCTCGCAATTGAATTCATGAAAGAATTAGAAAAATGTTCCTAACGTTCCTTCATGATGAATATTTTATAGGGGGAATTTCAGCTTTTTATTCAAGTGTTCTTAAACAGCTCTTCCTCATCATAGCAGAATTTTGATCGATCAATCAAGCAGTCAAGTATTAATAGTTGTAGTGTATGACATGAGCTCGAACTCTCTCCTATGAATTCAGATTTGCCTTCATAGAGTCGTGATACCTACCCGCACCACCATTACGTCGATATTGTTGCCTATATAACATTTGTCTGCCAATAATAATTGTCTCCAGACTTCCCGTTGTGTGATTTGTTTACCCCGTAATATTTTGAAGAGGAAACATGTTGCGTGGTGCTTTAATTCGTACAGAGGTGGATCCGGTAGACTGGCAACACTTACTTTCCTTCACTTAAACCTGTGTGGAATAATATCAATTCCTGTCCCGGTCCTTCCTGGATTCGATACATTTCCATAGGTTTAAATTAAGAGAAAGCAATGTTGCCAACTCTCTGGATCCACAAATTGCCCGCGGATCTAATCATGTAAACTCGTTTTACTCGTTTGCTTATACGAAATACGACTGATCAATAATAAATCAATTCTCGGAGCGGCTTCTTTTTAAACTATCAACAGGAGAGGCCGCTCCTTCACGGACTCCCTCACACCTTCCGCGGACGAGGGACAATGAAAATGGAGGCGGTAATTTCGTCGCGGAGGAAATGGATTCACGTGTTTGCCTAGGAGTCGGACGCTGGGCCGGGGCGATGCTTTATTAATTTTTCAATCATAGCTTTTCCGCGGAGGAGACGCCCTTTCCACGTCTATTAATCTCAACGGGCGCCCCGTGCAGCGCGCACCCGCTTCCATTCGTTGCTTCTCTGACGTAAGGTCGTACCTTGATTTCCACGTGAGCCCTACTTTACATGTAAACCCATGCTCTCTGGGGTTCGTGCGGAAATCTAGATACGATCTTATATCAGAGGGAAGATGCATTATCCGTTTCGACGATGTGGACGCTCTCCGGGTCCCCATGACGTGTGCCGCTGTCGGACGGATCGTCATTCGTCGTTCTCTTGGTAAAAGGGCGTCGTATGATTTGGAATAATGCCGTGTTAGCCATTAGAGGTTGTCAAATTTTCATCGGTAGACATTTTTTTCATGAAAATTCGAGGTGAATGTTTCCTTATTACGAGTAAACTTCGCTCCCTAAGTATTACGAGAACGCGTTCCAAGCGAGGATGGCCCAATAAAGTTTCAGCCGGCAAAGTCAATGCAAAAGGTTGGACATGATTTGGACACTTCGAAAGCTTATCTTTGTCAAGCGTAGAATTGTAGAAGTGGTTTATTTAGTTTTTTGTAAAATTTCCTTCCAGGAATACCTCTAAAAATACACAATGCGACGAAATAAACACAAAGCTTCGCAATTTTTGTAAAAAATGTCCTATCTTTTCCAATGGATTTTTCTACAATTGGCTGGTGCATTACCTGCCCTGAAATCGTCATTGCCGTTTTCGCACTAATAGCGTAGAATTCAAAAGTTTCATGTTTTGCATTGCTGTGGGCTGAACCATATAGTCCAGAAATTGGCCTCTCCGCTGAAAAATACGATGGCGATTTTGGCAGCATAGAGTGGAACATTGCCAGCTCACTCCTCGCGCCATCGCGCCTTCAATTTTACAGATGCAACATGGACATCCATCAAGCTTGAATAGTTGTATCTCTGCGCCGCATTAATGCGGCGGCAAATTAACGGGCCATAGCCCTTGGCGCTTGGACTTTAAACGCAAAACGGAACATAGCGCCGCAATTGCGTTCCGTGCGGGCGTTTTGACTCTCTCCGAATTCAAAATACAATTCCTGAATAGGGAGGAGGAGGGGGCTCGCTGCGGAATTTTGCGCTACCACCAAGCGATGATCGTTATCCAGGACCGACGGAATCCTGATTGCAGAGAGCGCAACGCGATGTTCGACGTTTCTAACCGTGACTTTCATTCACCCATGCCCTGCCTCGCGTCGCACCCGTATACTTAACACCCGCACTCCCCCCGCCCCCACACTCGGAGGGTACATCGCACCCGTGTGTCCTTGCCATCCACGGTGTAGTGCATTCGGTTGGGTTTCACTCGCAACCTAACCTCTGTGTATTTGTCTTTCCCACGCATTGGTGTCGGCTCTCCTCGGAAAATAATTTTTTCTCGTATGACGTGGCGTTCGCACGAAGCGAAACCAGGGTGTCTAGCATCAGGATTTTCCCTATTCTATCAGGAGTAAATCCCGATTTCATCAGGATTTGAGGAAAAATCGGTCGTAAAATCAGAATTTGAGAAAAGTCGGCCGTCTGATCGGATTTCTTTATGATTTTGCATACGCTTATGCAGAAATTTTAATTTTTCTCCGCAAAAAATCAGGATTTAGAAAAATTTTGAAGTCAGGATTTAGCAGTCAAAAATCAGAAAAAATCAGGATTTCTCAAATGATAAAAAACTAGACACCCTCTTGTCATGTGTTTATTCATCTTTTTAAATAGCATTCATGAAATGGAAAACAAACAACTGTTTGGCTTAACTTCTCAGGGTGGGTGGCGAGAAACCCATAATACAGCTTGACAAGTTGTTACAAAACCAGGGGAAACCTGGGGCAGGCAGGGAATTTTTCTGCGGAGCTTTATTTCATCTGAAACGATGAATTTTTGATGATTTCCAATTCAAAGTAACTTTTGATTTGGGTTTGCTTTCTCGAGACAAAGATTTTTTATCATAAATCATTAAAAAAAGAAGAAAAAAATAAATAAAAAGGAAAGCAAAACGTTTAAAAAAATTAAAAAGTCTATTTTTCCTTCTATATCCTCGGAAAGTCAGGGAATTTTAAAGTTTAAGAATTCCAAGGTGTCTTTCCCCGGGAAGAACCACGAGTAAAAAGTGCTCGCATTTAAGGTGTTATCAAAAACGAAACTCAAGCGCAATGAGGAAACCGATCTTAGAGCCCAAATTGGCTCACAATAAAATCCATTAGTAAACTGCACCAATGAGGAAACGGCAACGCGGATTTATAGGCCGAATCCGCTCCTAACACCTTTTTAAAAAGCTGCCTCGTCGTCCGAGGAAAAGTTCAGAGCATGACTCCGGGAGTGACACGCACTACGCAGGAACGAGCATGTGAAATTGAACCGCTCATCCGTGAAAGAGCCCAAGCGCCGAAAATCCGTGAGCCTCGGGAGTCGTGATAGTCGATGGGGATCGGAGCTCAAGAGTGCCTGGCGCTTGCGTCCTTTCGTGAGTAAACGGCTCAATTGTGGCCGAGGCGCAGGCGCAGAAGGCATCTCACGATTTGACGAATTGCCGTCATTTCGAGGTGGAATTGGCGTGGAGAAAATTGGTGGTGATAGCGCAGAGAAGCTATCCCACACAGCGCACGGCTGCTCTGTTCTGTCTCGGAGTCCTGCGAAAGTTCGGACCGCAACGCCGTAGCTCAGGAGGTGACCTCTTAAATAAGACTGAGGGCTGATGATTGAAATTGACAGGCAAAGCTATAGACAAAGAGACACAGGGAGTATGGAGCAATCCCATTCGTTGAACCGGGTTGTTCTTAGACTAAGGGAAGACTTTTGTAGAACAACCCTGCCGAACATATTCCATGACCAATTATAATGTATATACCTCCTATTATGCTCTTAGTTTTGTTTAAAGTAATTGCTGCAAATACTAATGTTATGTGAACTGCTGAAGAATAGGCAATTATTGTCTTTAAATCAGTTTGAATAAAGCAAATTATTCTTATTGTAAGTGCTGTCCATAAGCTGTAAGATATAATAGCTCATTCTAAATTTTTATTAAATTCTGAATTGATGCTTGTTGTTCGGATTAATCCATATGATCCTAATTTTAGTAAGACTGACGCTAGAATTATTGATCCTTGAACTGGTGATCTAATGATGCACTAACTGTAGGGTCTCTTGTCGGTTCTTGTTCGTTAGTCTATTACTAACCTCTTTTGTCCGTTATAACCACCCGCAATACCGCTTAGCTGACAATTTTAGCGAAAATAATCCAGCAATTTTGCCGCACTCTGCATTATAAAATACGCAAGCTGATGTTTTAGTTTTTTCCAATTTAATTGTAAAATTTCGATTTTAACTTCTTCTCAATTGAATATGGTGTCTCTCGAATGAAATTTTACAAGAAAATCAATTAAACTAAAACATCTATGTTCTGTAACATCGACATGAGCTTCTCCTGTTTCCACATTCTGCTCGACTCCTCTCATTGACTCGCTACGCGGAGCGCTGATGGTAAGGAGGTTAGTATCGGAAGTCATAACGCCTTCACTTTTGTGAGTATGCGTCTCGGTCATCCATGGACCCCGAATAGTTGCATCCAGGCGTTATATTGAAATTTGTTTAGTATCCGTCGCATATGACACTAACTGAAGCTTTCATGCGTACACATTCAGGATTGGGGCGCCTTCAATCCGAGTGATACTTCCAGCTTTGCCGGGAAGTTAGTTTAGTTGCGTGACCTAACTTGACCCAACCTGACTGATGCGATCGGATCACGAGCTTTGTGAGCGATCAGCATCGTAGAACTTGGGCTCAATCAGCAATTAATGCAAAGACAAAATTTGTTCCAACGTTCCGGAATTACTTTTTGTGCGTTATTTTTTACAAGGCAACTCATCGACTTGTTGTTCTCGAAATCCTCCGTGAATTTTTGTAACTTTGTAGGTTTTGTAGGCAAATACTTTCTCGACCCCTGTTCGATAATTTATGCGAAACTCGGNGGGGGGGGGGGGGGGGAGAGGGAGGGGGTATTTTGTAACGAGAAAATCAAATTTTCAGTCAATTATGGAAGTTCCGAAATCCAATATTAATTCCGTGACTAATTCCCTTTCAAAATTTTCGGACACATATTAAAAAATTTTTGTCACTCCAATTGTGATTTTAACGGCTGGGGGAGGGGGCGGAGTGATGAAGCAACTTTCTTAACACCTTTGTAACAAATTTTTGAGAAATGTCGGCATCTCCCACAAAAAAATTGAAGGTAACCGAACGAACCAACGAATAAGACATTGAGACAAAACAATTGTAGAGTATCCTGAAATCGCAAAGAATGTTTTGCTCGGCGGAATATTTGTCATAATTTAATCAGTACGAGAGCACGGACGGCAGGTTCCTCCACTTTCATCTCAGATATTCAAAATTTTCCCCTCTCTCGTCAGTTGGTTATGTTTTTCGAAGTTAACTTTGACAACATTCAACATAAGAATTTTGTGCGTTTTACGGGGCGTCCGTTCCCCCTCTATAAATCAACGAGCCAGTATAAAACAAGTCGTAAAGCTAAAATAATAACTATGCGGAATCATTGCGACGGGAAAATTTATCACTCTGAGAATGCATGGGAATAATTGGCGAATTGTTTGTCGACGTGAATGCCTCTGTGTAAGTCGCTACGCTGGGTCGAAATATGTTCACATCCTCTCTTTTGGATTTAAATGGGCAGAACAAGAGGGTACCCCCAAAATTGTATCAGACTTTACAAAAATAAGTGCACAGTATGGGAGAAAAAAGAGGAATAAGCGTGACCATGCTTGGATTTTTAAAATTGTCCATCACTAGACCGAAATTACTTTGAGTTTCCCATAAATTCAGTCGCTAACGCACGCAAAAGAATAGTCGGTGCTGATGAAAAAACCTTCTGTCCACAGGGCTCTTGCACTTTCTTTGTTTTACTTCCAGAACTTTTCTGTTGTGAGAACAGAGCAACGGTCGTGAGCATAGTGTACTCTGCGCTCATAACGGAAACTTCTTTGACTGTAACAAAGAAAGTGCATGAGCCCCATGAACAGAGCTAGTTTTTTCAGTGTGGTGTAACTCATTTTTATGCTTTTTATCTTTATGTGTTTTTTCTCCTTTATCGGGTTGTATCAGATAATACTCACTTTTTCTTTTTCCCGATTTTGAGATTTCGGTTTTGTTTCGCGACGTGTCGCCGGTGATAATAATGTTTTAACTTCAGTTTCGTTATGATTTAATTCGTTTTTCGTTTTTAAGCACCTGATGATGGCTGTAAATGCCAAAATGGCCATAGTGTTAGTTTCAGGTTTGACAACCGAAATCTCAAAATCGGGCGAAAAAGAAAAAGTGAGTATTATCTTTTTATTTTTGTTTCGCCATGATTCAAGCAAAAATCCGATTGAATCCATGTATTTTTCCTTGTCAATGTTTTCAAGAGTCTGGGCTCTAGATCCAATGTGTTTTTTTTTTCCAGTGTTGCTTTTGACTTTCTCAACATTAAGACCCCTTTTCGCATGTTTACTACGGCATTCTTAAAAATAAGTTATAACTCAATACATTCGCGAACAGGAACAGGTACCCTGCAGTTGGCGGATGGAAAAATCAGTAAAATAATTAATTTTAACAGTTTATTTGTTCGTTTACTTGGGCCGGAACAGAGTTATCAGAATGAAAAGAGTGAAACCTTGCGATAGATGCAGACGCTTAATTAACGCGTAAAAACTTCCACGCATCCTCATTCACGCGTTATATCATTCATTCTCGTAGAATTTATGTTTCACCTCGGGGCTGGCCTGAACTTTGGACGTTTGTTTTCGGGAATAATGAGGGCCTGTTTCATTGTTTAGCCGCTCGTTATAATTCCTGTTTCTCTTTTGATTGGCCCCTGCCTACTGCCCGAGGGCCATTTAGAACTGCGGGTCACGACAGTAGTAAGAGAACAAGAAAGTTGTCTCTACAATTGTTCTATTTTTCAAGCCTTTTTTCGGTTCAAAGACAAATTACATTCAGTTCAGAAAATCTGAGCAGAATACTCGCAATTCCAGCTATGAAAATATAACTCTCTGACGAGGTGCTCCATATATTTAGAACTGTAGCCAAAAATGGGTCCAAGACAAGGTTTTGCATCAATCCGTTTGTTTAATGTCAATGTACACCCACAGTGTTGAACTTCAAACTTTTTGCCTTGCGATTAGTGGAATTGCATGTACAATTCCTGGCAGAGCGTGAACCGCTGTTGCCAAATGGGGCTGAAAAATCTAAACTCTCTCCGCATTTAAACCCATGTAAAATATCCACTTTCAATCGCGATATCCGGTAACCTTGGCGTAAATCGTCGGCTATCTATTTTCCCCCTTTTGAAATCATGGTTAAGAATCGATTATTAAGGTTTTCGTCGCAAACTCACTGATAATAGGCTTAAATGGCAGATTAATCGAATCATTGTCAAGCAAGACACGCAACTGATTCTAAGACTTTGCAGCCCCTCCCCTGATTATTCCAAATAAAGTCAGAAAGAAGAGAACCTGGAAAAAATCTTTTAAATTAGAGGATCGGCGGAAAATATGTATCAGACATGAATTATGAAGAAGTCAGTGACACTTTTGATTTCGTACAACTCACTTTTGCCAAATGCCGCGTCGCTTTTGTGGTGGAGGTGAGTAAAGGTATCGAAAGCAGATTAAATATAGCGGTGGATTCTAACGTGAAGAGATAAATTCATAATTACAATCGAAAAATGGGTATCTTACAAAAGGCTGTGATATCAGCTTACGCTTCGTAGGTTTAATTTGATCTAACCCGGATACCCTGCGTTTCATTCAATGTTTATTAACATTGCTAGGAATGTTTCTATCTAAACAGTAATTGGTGTTGTTTCTCGCACTCTTTATCTTCATTTCTGTCCCCAAATCATCTGTGAATTTAAAGATTTTGATGCCAAGGTCATTTAAACCAAACGTATTTTGTAACCTTTTTTAAAGTAACAGTTTAAACACATGTTTGTATGTAAAATAGTATTGAAGAATAAGTTTCTTCTGTCACTCCTTCCCTTTAATATCGTGAGCATTTTAGACATCTTAAAACTGTAGAATCTTAGTCATTATGAAAGAAGAACTTCGAAATTTTTGGGGGATAAGAAAACAAAAGTGAACATAACTATGATTATCAAGCAGGAAACATCCTATATGTAGGTTTTTTCTAACTTTAGCAATTATCAATTACATTATTTTGTATTGAATTATTCCAAATCTATCGGACGTCGATCATAAGGAACTGAAGGAATTGTCTCCGATTAGGCTTTGCTGGACCAAAAATGATCTTGAAGCCCTTTTTTAGTGCACAACGGTTTCTCATGATTAGTGTCCGATAGATTTGGAATAATAATACAACTGGTAATATGCTAATATCAGAAATAAACAGAAATTATCAGAATAATTACGGATGTTTTCTACTCGAAAATCATAGTTCTGCCCACTTTTTGTCTTTTTTCCCCCAAAAATTTCAAGAAAAATGTATTTCCCTTATTCACGATGCAACCGTTGTCTCTTGTCTTGCGAGGCTCGGCTCCCAACTGCCCTGCGTTGTTCTCTCCTCCACTCCAGAACGTAAATCTCATTGTCAGATCATCATAGAAGATCGTAAACTGCAGGCACGAACCTTAAAATCCGTAGGTGAAATGGGCCTCGAAAACGCAACTCCCTCCCGTGCCCACGCGGGGAGGTAAGCAAGAGGTAAGTAATATTTCTGAGCCCGGCCTTGTTGACTCAGCGGGACTTTGCTTTATCGTGCTAGGCCGAGTGGCGGGTCAGAAAACCATTAGAGATGAAACCGGAAACGCATTACGAAATCGAAACAGCAACAAGTAACTGCAACCGTGCTGCTGAGGAAAAAGGCCGTATGAGCCTTCGAGTGTTGCCAAATTTCCTTTCAAAAAATACTCAGTTTTGAAGGAAGCTATGAATATTTTTTTTTTGAAATTTTCAGAAATTTCGGATCTAATTACGAACAAAATTCGCTGTAAAAAGTTGGAAGAAAGATAGTTACAAATATCCTCGAAAATTGTTGATTTGTCAAAGGAAATTTGGCAACGTCTAAAAGCTCATACAGTGTTCTTCCTTAGCTCGATAGATCTGTGCGAGGACTCACGGTGATCGGCGTTGTATTCAAGAAGTTCAACCTGGGTTATCGGGGTTTACTGGTGGAACCCACGAGCGGGATTATTTTCCTGTAATCTGCGGGGAAATTGTCAGATTTGCTGCAAATGCCTAAAAACTTTTGAACTTTTAAATAAATCCTTGTGTGAAAGTTCTTCAGCGAGTCGTCGCATCAACCACAGTTGAGTAACATATGATGCCTAACTGCGTGTTTGAAGGAGTTTCTTGGGCGACATTGTATACATATAATTCTGCATTTAATTCAAGTAATCGATCTTCACAGAGAATCGCCCCGTGTCCGGAGATGCACCCCCCTCCTCCCACTATGTATGTACACCTTTGTATTTCGAACCTAGATTCAATCCAAATTTTAGGTTAAGGTGTTTAAAGATTGGATACCTCTTACGCCAGCCTTTGCCTGAAAGAGAGCGTACATTGCGTTGAAGCGATAATTTCTATAAAGCTCCGTTGATTTGCAACGTAAAGTAATGGTCAGTGTTGGTATTTTTAAACTTTATACGACTATAAATCATAAATGTATACTATCATCACTCATCAGATATTAATCATAAATCTCATGAAGGCACTGCAACAATGCAACATTGATCAGGAGCATATCTTATTTAAGTGGTGCAGCTCTCAACTATGCGTCTTTTCCAAGCACCATGTTTTCCCTTTTTTATCATTTTTTTTTTCCGCTCGTAGATCCTGTGACGTCATCGATTCTTTCTGGAAGTCGCAGGAATCGGAGGAAGTGCCTGCTTTGTTTGTATCCAAGCGGAAGAGGAGAGCTTAATGTACTAGAACGATGCTGGCCGCTGCGTATTCGGCGTTTCCCCGCTAATAACGCAGCCACGTTGCCTATTTTCTTAATAAATACATATTTTATGACAAGTATACAGCAGAAAATTTGTATGGATAAGCTCTGACTATTCGCATATTTGACAACACTTAACGCAACTTCGCGTAGTGTTGACTTGTCCAGGTATTGTTGTGCCGTATCGTGCATTGACATCGAGTGGTCGTTTTGTTTTCGCGGTAATCATGGACGGGTTGTTCTGAAGCGTTCGGGCGCTCTATGGACGGCAGGCTTGGCAAACTTTCCGTCCACATTTCTCCATTTTTATCGGAGAAAAACATTCAGGAAGCATCCCGGATCCGAGGTTGTGTCCTGTAATCGTTTTTACTGTGATCGGGAACAGCACGAAGAAAAAAGAATCGTTGTTTTCATATTGCTCATGGTGGAGCTCAGGTTTCCCCTTCTTTTCTGGTTGTTGTAATTATTATATTACTTTTATGGGAACAAATAATTAGGACCCGATACCAGCGTTACATTGTTACTGGGACTAAATTAGGGTCAGAACTGAGTAACGTACGCCGAAAACACCTTCTATTCATCGAGTATTTCAGCCGAAATCAGTTTTTCCACTCTCTAGAACTTCGTCTTTTGTTTGTTTTCTTCGGAGATAGGCGCTTTCTGAAACAAGCGAATCAGTTACTAAGTTACCAAAAAAAGGAAAACTAACTGTTAGCTCAATTTTTTCCGATTTTGCTTTCAAAGAAGAGCCTTCCGCAAATTTGACAACCGTGGTTTATGCTCCGATACTCCATAAGAAATCCTGATTTATGAGATCGCAAAGGTATAAAACCTCGGCTAGGCGGCATATTTATGCGGCACGGCCATTAAAATCCACCGCGTTTGTTACCTGCATCATATGCCCAGCAACTTTGAAACTTTTGACCCCTCTGCTATTACATGGCGATTTTCAGTAATCACGTCATTCGCTTATTCAGATAAATACAGATTTGAATTGTTAGCGTTGGTGATAACATTTTGTATGAGTGGCGTCGTTTTGTCAAACAATCATTCGACTAACGAATTTTATAAATTTTGTTGCAGGAGTGCCAAAATCTAATGGAAGAAAACAAAAGACTCGAACAAGCGGCATCTGAAGACTCCATTCACACTTTGCAATGGCAACTTAAACAGGTAAATTAATGAGACAATAATTGGAAACATGAATTTAAAGTCGAGACGCCCTAACTCATTTTCGCGTATTTTCTTTTTTTGCGTTCTTTGATTTTTTTTTTTAAATAACGAGAAATGTTATTTTGAAAACATATTGATGCATATGTTGTAAACATATTGTAACATATGTTGCTCTGCTAGAAACGGAACTACAAACTTTGTTGTTTCTCATTAGAAAAGAAATAATTGTTACGAAAAATGTCGAAACATTACGTTCTCATCTTCCTCATTTTAGAATGTGCCATATCATCATTACCGTACGTCAGTACTGCCGTGCTAAGGAAAAACGCCGTATGGACATTGGAGGTTTGCCAAATTCCCTCCGACAAAAATGTATCTCTGAGGAAAGGTGTTCATATTTTCCTTTAAAATATTCAGATATTTTCCATTAAGTTGCGATTTAAAGTGTCTGAAAAGTTTGAAGAAAACTATTTGCAATATTCCCAGTCAAGTCGCTTTTAATTGAAGTAAATGGAAACTTCTGTAGACTCATACGGCATTTTTTACGTAGCACGGTAGGGTAGGTGCTATTATGGATAAGCCAAAAATTGTAGTTTCAATTTCAAGATCAAGTCAAGATGTAACTAGATTCGCTAATGCGAAACGCAATCCGCATTTAAGCAAAAACTGACAACTCAGCAATGTATGGTACCGCCCAGAGTACGTACATTCTGCGTTCTTCTTAGTATCGCCAAATTTACGCGGCGCATACGAAACAATACACCCCTTTCTCTCCACCCTCTTCCCCTCCTACGCAAAGTGGACCAGGAGCCAGAGCATCTTACCCCGTCGCCGCACAACCCCTTCGCCCGGGGATATCCAGACTTCCACCCCTTCCCCTCACCCGACGCGGCCGTCGGAGGGTGGTTGCTGCCCGCAGGTAGGGGTAGCGCTGACCACTGGTCTTGACCTTTGGCTAATCAGATTTAAAATCAGTTCCTCATTGCCTCCGGTGTGTCAACGTGTTCCGATCACCGATTAGCGTTCTCGAGTGCAGTGATATCTCTCGTGCGAATTCGACTTTTGGCCGTGTTTGAATTGGAGACTAATCGTTTCGTTCAGTGATATTTTTCTATCTTCCGGATTTTGAATCAGTTTTGAACCTACCAGTGAACTACACCGCAGTGATTTTAGACCGTTATTACTGATTGTAAATCAGTACCTTTGCTCGAGAAGAACTCAGTTTTGCTCTTCGTGTTGTTTACATTTTGTCACGTGACTTTTCGGAAACTTTTGTGAAAACTGCGGAAAGTATTTTTCAAGAACTTGGTGCGTGTGCGTTTGGAATTCTAAGTAATATCTCGCATTGAATCAATCAGTTTTGTTGCCCGGGTTTTCGTCTCATTTATTTTTTTGTGCGGAAGTGACTATAAAATCGTGCCAGATTTCGTTTACTTTTGGTTTCTTTTCTTTTTCCCATTCTCGAAGTGAATTTCCGTATCACATGTGCAACATTACCTAATTTGGCTCCTCAAAATTAGGCACTCTTACCTCATTTTAACCTAAATCGAACTGTGTTTATTCTCCTCCTAAATTGTGAATCCGCTGTTTTGCGCGTCTCAAAACAATTCGTCGGACAAATAATTTTTAAAAGTTGCGTTTGCTTATAACTCATTCACTTAATCTACGAAAGTTCGTTGATTTCTGAAAGATCTCTTCTTGCATCGTGCAAGTTTTTCCAAGTGCAATCAACCAAAAGTTGCTATTATCTAAGTTGCTAATTACCTACTGACTTTTTTTGTTCGCTGTTCGCGTCTGTTTATCTTCGAGAATGGTTCGAATCAACCCCGACGAACGGAACTTCAAATTGTTCGTAACCAACTTGTTCCACGATTTCACGATCAAGTCGACGCGTTACTTTTTCTCGGGCAAGTGCATCCACTTCAAGTACAAATCCCTGGGATTCTGCCCGCGGACGAAGGAAATCCACGCGGACTCTGAGTCGACGATCCTGGTGGTGAACTACAGCGCGAAGACGTACTACATCGATTGCGACCACGTCGAGTGCGAAACGGAGAAGCTGCGCCGTATGTGGTGTCCCCAGGCCGACGAGAAGTACATCCCTGTCGAGTTTTGGAACTGTCTCGATTCCAACGTCGCTCGCATCGAGTACTCGATACGGCAGCAGAATCACGCCAGCTTGTAACTACAGGTTTGATCATTATCTCCTCCTTCAATATTTCGTCACTTTCCGGCCAAAGTATCACTAGAGTCCCTTTATACTGCACTGGAAAAAAACACATTGGATCTAGAGTTCAGACTCTTAAAAACATCGCAAGAAAAAACACTCTTGATTCAATCGGATTTTTGCTTACATCAAGAACCAAGCCTCTTAATTTGAGTGGATTTCCTTTTGATTTAAGCAAAAATCTGATCGAATCAAGAGTATTTTTTCTTGTCGATGTTTTCAAGAGTCTGGACTCTAGAGCCAATTTTTTTTTCCGGTGTGGGAGTTAAGACAACCCCCGCCATGGAGTCACAACTGGGAATAAAGCTTACACAGAATGATAGTTTTTCGCAATCTTTGATCGGCGCATTGTCAAATTCCTTTCTCCGTTCCTTCTCTCATTCCACTCGTTCCTTGCCGAACCCGAATTCCCCAGTCCATTCCAGATTATAATCTTTGCAATTGGTGAAAATGTAATCTTTATTACCGTTTTTGACACTGTGGAGGCCTAAAATACGGGAACCAATCAGAAATGGATGCACATTGTCTTGACTCTCAGTATAAAGGGACTAACTATCACAAGCGCCATGCAACGTTTAAAAATTCTCGCCACCATTTTATTTTTTACAGAGAAATTGTCGGTTGAAGAAATTTCAGTGGAATTTTCAAACAGATTTAACCACGACTTCTCTGTAAACAAATAAAATGGCGGCGGAAATTTTTAAACGTCACATGGCGCTTGTGGTACTTTGATCGGAAGGGGACGATTTGAACTGCATTTTGCGATTTGGATCTATAAATTCTGGCTCGTTCGAAAAAACACTTATGTGCATGGGGAAACTGATGGCACATACGTTGTTTTTAAACCGGCCGCAATTTATAGTTCTTAATTGCAAAATGTAGTCCATTTACTGAAGCTCTTGCATGTGTCAGGAATCCGCGATTTAAGCACTGATTCGTAAGTGAAAGAGCGACGCCAAAAACGACCGTTTTTTGGCACAATTTGGGCCAGCGGGGATTTTTCTGAAACACAATGTGGTTTAATGATTTTAACCTCCGTCGCGCCGCGCAGACCGCACCGTGTTTGGCGCAGTGCGTGAAGTATTCATGCATTCTTGCAGGCGCTATCCGTTTCACGCTGACCGCAGTGACCGCACTGTGTTTGATGCAATGCTTGAAGTATTCGTGCAGTCTTATAGGCGCTAATATGTGTTGCATGTCAATCGATCGCCGCGCCGAGGGCATCTTCTTTTCATCTCAAGTCCTCGTCATCATTTCTCTCCAAGTCGCGCCGTTCCAGGCGAAATTGCGTATTTGGTTTCTCTCTTAACTCGACTAATTGAAGGTGCTGTCACTTGTATCACTGAAAGACGACAAAATTAGAAATTACTATACTCTCAGGAAATGAGAGATTTTGTCGCCTTTTTTCGTTTGTAATGTTTTTCTTCTTTCTAAATCCGATTTTTTTTATACCTACATTTAAAAAAATTGCAAAGCCGCCCCCTAGATTTGCCGCCATGGGCCGCGGCCCATGTGGCCACCCCCTTAATCCGGCCCTAGTCCCGGGTCACTTAATGCCAAACCAAACCAAAATTTTTTCCGACCTCTTCAGAATTTGATGAAATTTGTTGTCTACGCTTACTCTTTTCCTTCGGCTGATTCCCAAAATTTGATTTTTCAATGTTTTCGTCCACCAGTTGAACTTTTCTTGAGCTTTCAGGTAATTCGATGAACGCCATATTTTGTGTCAAAACGACATATGTGATACACCGCATCGATTCGTTCCATTTTTCCAGCTACTCGTCATTTTCCTCGAATTTTGAGATCGCAATTCTGTTGCCAGGAGGCTAAAGAATTCACATATTAATTTTGACAATTGCAAATTCAACGTATTAAAGGCGTGGTTTTTTCAGAGGAAAAATGTCGCATTCGAGTGCAGTTTCGATATCAGTGTCGAATGCGATATTTTTTCTCTAAAAAAACCACGCCCGTAGTATGTTGAATGTGTTTGTGAAAATTGGTAAGTGAATTTTTCCCCTAACAACAGAATTGCAATCTCAAAATTCGAGAAAAATGACGAGTAGCTGAAAAAAATGGAACAAATCGTTGCGATGTATCGCATGTCGTTTTGACGCAAAACGTGGCGTCCATCGAATCACCCATCACCTTAAAGTTCGAGTAAAATAACGGAGGTTGTAGCCCCTTCAACTACCCGTATTATTGGAACCGTTTATTTGATCTGAACCGTCCTGGTGCCGATTAAAATATCTTGAAACTGTCTCTCTACGTATGTGCCCCAAATAATTCAACTTTAGGTTTTTTGTAAAAAAAAAAAAAAAAAAAAAAAAAAAAAAAAAGTTTTAAGTCCAAAATTGTAGTATCTTAAGAAAGGGCGCATAAAATCCTTCGAATTTCTTTACGGAGGTCGATAATATTTTGAAACACCTCCGAAAGCACGGCCGACACGGGGGCGCGGGCGGTGCGCGGTGGTACCTTGTTTTCAAATTTTGAATCGTTCGCGGCTCATCATGATGACGATGCATCGCATCGCTGCGGCTCGCGATTGGACCGGTGTGAGCGGTGCATCACGCAAGCTGTGATGCGATGACGCGACACCACTGACGTCTGGTTGGAATGACGCTCAATCGGCGCCGCCGTTCACGAACCCGGTATGGTCTAGTGGCTAGGATACCTGGCTCTCACCCAGGAGGCTCGGGTTCGATTCCCGGTACCGGAATAATTTTTACCATAGTCAGCCTAAGGCTCCATATAGGTCCGGGCAGTGCAATTACAGTTAATCTCGCTTCCCAACGCAATATACCCTCGCGCCCCCTGACTTCAAAGGCTCTAATTTTTTGTCAGAGTCATATCTAGAGATGTATGGGGTGTATTTTTATAGTTTTTTATTATCTCAAGATTTAACCTCGCTTACCAGCACAAAATGCCCCCTGACTTCAGAGGCTTTCAATTTTCGTCAGAATTATATCTAGGGGTCTACGGGTCTTTTTTTTATGATCGCTAGATGAGCCACTCAAAGCTGTCTTTTACGTCTTCGCCTTCCTTGCGGGTAGGGAAGATATATCATCACCTATAAAAAATAAAAATAATTATAAAAAAAATGTATGTGTTTAAAGGCACGTGGAATGTTTTAAACCTTACTTGTTTTTGCGTGCATAACCATAATTTCTCAGATTTTTCTTAAAGGAGATGTCTTTCTAATTAAAACTGTAAACCTTTTCCGATATTTTTCATCCCCTCTAAACGTCTCATAAAATGCATAACTTGATGAATCCAAAATATTTTTAAGGGTACATTTATTTACCGAATTTGAAACTGTTGGTTGATGCAAAATTAGCCTTCGTGTTTGATTATTATTTTAAACTAATTTGTTTTCGTTTCCTTATGTGCAGACTGAATCCAATAGGCAAATGTACAGAGCTGTCATGGAGCAGGTTGCCAAATTCCTTGATCGAGTTCATAAGACTTTTGACGGAAACCAATGTAAAATGAACACCCCGACCAAAATTAGAAATAGGTGAGTATCTAGTGTGTCCTCATTTTATTACATATTGTGTTGTTTTGCATAGTTTTCCTAAAGTTGTTTGAGCTTTGCCTCTCAATTTATTATCAAAGTAACTATGGCATACTTAGTTTACAGAATTCGAAAATTAAAATCTGCCTACTAATCTTTGTGCTTACTAAAAATCAGGATTTGTTCTACTAATGTGCTTTCAGTCTCAGAAAAATAGAACCTCCGTTTTACCTAGTTAGAAGGATATGAATACTTCTTGGTACCCTAAAGTATGCCTTAGTCTGAGAATCTCCAAGTAAAGTGAGGGACAATTATATCGATGTGTGCATTAGATGTATGCAAAATATTAACCCATTTGATGCATCATTAAAACTATATCAAGCAGAAGACCAAATTAATTTTCTCCCAATTTAAGAGACTTTCAGACCATAAAAATACTCATCTTCCTACCTAAGCTTTAATTCATCTGTAAGTTATTTACTGCCTCTGAGCATGACATCTCATGGTTACCTATCGATTTTTTGACAATAACTTAAAAAATAAAAAAGCTTTCTCCTATGTAGTATTCCTGTTGTATTTAGAGATTTTAATTTTCTGCAGTTTAAGTAAGTAATTGTTTTTTTAGGATCATTCATTACTCGAATTAAAAACCTTTCTTTCCTGTATTCAGCTATAGTTAATAAAGTTTATTGTTTTTTTTTCACAGAGTACCTCGATCAAGAAGTGTTCACACTGTAGTGACCTCATGTAGTAGTAGAGCATCATCACCATCTCCAACTCATAATTCCATGTGCATCAATGTACAACGTGCCAATAGCATTGCTCAGATAGCCGACACCCGGTAGATATATTTACTTTCTCAGCTTCTCATCTTATTTCACTTCATTTGATTATGATACCCTTAAATCAGAAAATCGTATAATAGGGTGTCATCATATAAAATCAGGTGCCAGAACAGTTTTCACCTTGTGTGGAGATATGCTTGAACAGTGCTCAAGCTGTTCAATGTTCAGCAGTGGAAGCTGGTTTGTCCATTAAAGAACGCAGGGGATGAAGTCATGTAGGCACTTAGAAGATGCACCAAGAAAATGGTGCATGATAAGGAGTAAAATATAAAAGTACTATGTAAAACAAAATAATCTGTGTATTACCTAATTACTTACGTGAGTAAAGCATAGAATGAGAAAATTCTGGCCTTCACTCAGTCAAGGACACATTTTGTGGCTTCCGTTCTCCTACCATTTGCTTAATTTGTACGATTTTGACCTGGGTCGCCATTTTTCCTACACACTACACATTAGAAAGTTTGAGTTTTACTCACCATGTTTTTCAAATGCAGGAAGTAGTTTTTTTTTTTTTCGAAGTAATTTCTGAACGATAATGTACGTAATTAGGCATCCAAAATTCATGTTTTTCAAATGTGTTTCACCGACATTGTACATTTGATACATTCTTCCCATCCAGGGCCGGATTCACCTACTTGCTGCCCATGGGCCGCCCACATTTTGCCGCCCCCTTCTCATTCGTCTTGAAACTCCATAAAAACCATCAAATGGACCGAGTTAAACAGAAAGGAACCAAGCCACATCAGCTATTGCCAAGTTTAACTGGGCAATTAATTTTTTTACGAGAGAACGTTTTTTCGGATTTCTTTGAAAATTTTAAGGAATTTGCTTCGTACCATGGAAAATTTTCACTGAAATTTACACAAAAATCCGCACAACCGTTTTCACGTAAAAAATTAAATTGCCCAATTAAATTTGGCAATGGCTGATGTGGCTTGGTTCCTTTCTGTTTAACGCGGTCCAAATGAACGTGTCAGCGGGGGAGGGGTGCATAAGACGCATTTACTCGTGTTGAACACCTTTTTTGGGAAAGCCCTGTCAACACTACTAGCAAAAGTTCACGGAACTTTGCGCGAAATTTCAGTTTCGTAGACCTGTCTCTGTGTGGACAATGCCCTCCATTAATAAGAAATGAACGAAAAAATCCTGAAAGAACAATCATAAATGTGGTTCAATAATTTTAACTTCCACCGCTGCGCCGTGCTGATCGCACTTTGTTTGGCGCAATGCGTGAAGTATTCCTACACTATTGTAGGCGCTATGCCTTTCACGCCGACCGCTGCTGAACGCACTGTGTTTGACGCTATTAGTGAAGTATTCGTGCAGTCTTGTAGGCGCTAATATGTGTTACATGCCGATCGCCGCGCCGAGGGTTTCTCCTTTTCATCTCAAGTCCTCGTTATCATTTCTCTCTAAGTCGCGCCGTTCTAGGCCAAATTGCGTGTTTAGTTTCTCTCGTAACTCGACTTATTGAGGGTGCTGTCTCTTGTATCACTAAGAGACGACAAAATTAGAAATTACTATACCCTCAGGAAATGAGAGATTTTGTCGCCTTTTCTCATTTGTAATTTTGTTTTTATACATACATTTAAAAAATTTCAAATTTTTGCCGCCATGGGCCGCGGTCCATGTGGCCACCCCCTTAATCCGGCCCTGTTCTTATCTTTTTTTTTATTCTCCTATTTTGACCCAGCAATAAATAACAGTTTTTATTTTTGTTACATAGGAGAGTGCCAAGGCATCCACCAGAAGATATATCACCTGAAAAAATTGCACAAGAAGCTTTTCGTCTTTCACGAACTATTCAATCTCTGCTCAACACAAGAGAACCTGACCTAGCCCAGAGGTTGACCCCTTGTAGTAGTGACTTGACATTGCCTGATTCCAGTGAACGCCGAGACAATAACTCAGTGAGTATATATCCTAAATATAGTTTTTTATTTCCATGCCCCTCCTACACAGCCAATCTCCAATTACATCATGATGATTTCATGATTCGGCCAAAAATCTCTTAGGTATTCCCCACACTGAAAGTTCTTTTTCATTCGAGGGGCTTGGAGAACAAGGTGCAGAAGTGTAGTTTACGCTATCTCAAGAAATACGTGTTTAAAGTTTCAAAATTATATGGAGCTCTATGGCAGAAAGGAGGTTTAAACTCTCTTTTTGGTGCTTAGCGATGGATTTTAGTCGTGAATATTTCACAGAATACACTTTCAAACTAGTTTTAGTCGAGTTCATTTTTTTTTAGTTCATTTTTTCATTTTCAATTTTTTATCTACCTTTCTGCGCCTTGTCCTCCCTGCCCCACATTTCATGATAATCAAATACTTTTGGAAGTATTGTGGATCTGAAGAAAGATGACAACTTAGTCTCGTTAAATTTGAAGGGGCCTTGTTGAAGGAGAGGAGCTATTGGTATAGGTACCACCTAGCCCTTCTTCACCTTTTTCCACACTCCAACTTCTTTGATTTTGGAAATGATGAGGATCCGAGACAAGAGCTGGTCTTAAAAATGGATTTGGGATTGAGTCACCTCTGCTGATTCTCTCAAATTATTTTTTGTGCAATGATTGTTAGAAGCTTTAATCTTATCTGATCCCTTTTGAATGAGACAGTGTAATGAATGTCAAAGTGTGGTGTCACTAAGGATCAAAATTGGCCCAGGAAAGGGCCAATTCGAACCCGCTCTGGATATTTGTAAGTCCAACTTTCTTTTACCATAGGAAGTCTATCTATATTTCACAAAAATATTTGATAGCTCTTTGTAAAATATCTTTAGTAAGCTGGATTTAATGACAGTGAAACTACAAAAATGTGCACCTATCTTGGTTTGCTGCTGACTTCATGACATAATTTATGCTCTAAATGGGAAAAAACTCCATGTTATTTCTTGAAAACTTCCCTGATTTTTCATTTCTGTCTACTGGAGAATATTCTGCTAAATTACCAGCAATAGAATTGATTCATTCTCGTTGTGCAAATTTTAAATAGGAGACTTTTTAAAACAACTCGATCCGCTCTTGCAATTTTACCATTGAGGTATTTTGTAAACATAGGTATGTCGAAGCAAAAAATGGTCATATTTTATGGTTTGTTGTGCTTTAATTGTGTTTTTTGACCGGAATGCATGATTGTAGTAGGCTGCAACTCTACAGGTATATTTTTCTAAGTTGCTTTATACAGGCTTATTGTTCTTGTCTTATTTAAAAATCCCCTCCGTATTAAGGCTAACAATCTTTGTTGACTGGCTCACAGTAATTTACCACGTTTCTTTATGTTGCCTTCGATTCTCTTAGCTTTCCTCACTAAGAAAATATACCAGGAGAAAGTATTTGTTTCTCCCTCTGGAATGTTTGAGAAATCTTATCAGTATGTTAGTCTTAACAATGTCAATTTTTTTCTCCCACAGGTCGGCAGTTGTAGCTCGCTACTGCAAGGCCACAAATCCTTGGATGGATCTTCATGCTCCACTACAACAGGAGACGAGTCAGAAATCATTTCGACACCTATCCTGGAAACAGTCGCAACTAATCACTTTACCAAGACAAATGCCCCGGTTATTGAGGATGAAAGTGGGTTTTCATCGATGAGTTCCTTCCAAGAAAACAATTCTGCAGAATACCGGAATGGATTTTGCCATGACCTCCGATCCAGATTACCGGAAATCCATGCCTACCCTGAAATTGGTAAGAAAATGCTAGATTCATGAGAATAATTTTTCTAGTAACCTACATTTTCAGCTCATCTTCACTAAGGATGGTTTTTTGCCAAGAAAACAGAAGAAAATTTGTACCCTAGTAATGAGAAAAGTTCATCGAACAACTTAATAAGACTCTTAAAATTGATCAAAAGAATAGGCAATCCTTGCTTTCTATTTTTAAGTAGGAATTTTTTTAATATATCGACGGTGAGAGTCGGCAATCACATAACTCGTTTGCGGTGTCTGAAAATCTCCGCCTCTATGTCATTTTCTTAAAGGAGAACAAATTGACATTATTTCTTGAAGTTTTTGCAGAATTTTCTTCGCACTGAGAAGAAAAATCATGGCAGTTTTAAAGAATTGCTGTTGAGTAGTTTTGCCATTTAAAAAATAAAGTATGACAGGAGGTCTACAACATCGCAAACCGAGTTATGTGATTGCCGACTTGCACCGTCGATATAGGTTTTTAATTGAAAAGAATAGTTGAAATCAAAATTGTGTTGAATTTTGAAAACTGTACATCAATGCAAAATGTAAATTAACAATTCAAAGGTTGCAAAATATTCACTCAAAATTTACTGAGCATTTTTTACAAACTTGTAATGACTTAAAAAGTAAAAATTAGCCAAAAATTATCCTGCTTTGTGTGTGGGCTGTCTAATGGGTACTGCCCATCTACGTTTTTTGAGCAAACTTAAATAACTATTAAGATGCATTGAGAACCCTTTTTTTTTGTTCTTTTTTCAAATTCTTTCAAGACCACAAGGCCGCAACAACCTCTTCGTTCACATGCCTTTATGTCACATCTAAGCCTTTTAGTTGATGTATGGATTACATGAAGCAATAAAGAACCACTCTCTCTGGCTCTTCTGGAAAAGCACTCCTCTGCATAGGGATACCAATGGCATTTATGCTGTTTCTATAATGAGCCAAAGTTAGTGGTTCCTTTTTTGCATAATGTTGACCATGTACGGAATGAAAAGCATTCTTAGAAAGTCAAGACGTCATCAGTACGAGCTCTAGAAACAGGTCGTTCAACATGTTTCATTTTCCCAAGGGCTATTCCTGGAAAATTCATTGCAATCGGAGGTGCACAATAAGGGCCTTGAATTTTTGGTTTGTGAGTCCGCCTTTAAGCATGGGACAATATTTAAACATTCCTATTCTTAAAAAATGTTTCTCGCGTCTCTCCATTGAAAACTGTACGGGTTGATTTTTACCCTCTCCTCAAGCAGCATAGTTAACTGAATGAAAGCTTATCTTCTCTCTGTTTTTTCTGTGCAGGTTTGCCACTGATAGTAGATCCAGCCCAGCATCATCGTAGATGGAGTTCAACACCGGTAGACCATTTGTATGCCAATGTGCCGCAGAACAATACATCTTATTGCAGTAATGAAGATAAAATGTCAGTATGCTGGGTGTGAATATCATTTCTTCACCCCTTCTGCTTACTGTGGGACAATTTACTTCCACTGTTGTTGTACAGTATGAAAGTTTAAAAATTTTATAGGCTTTCAAATCCTATTAAAATTCTCATGCAGTAAAATCAAGTGTACAATATTTATAACAAATCACATGAAAGGAACTTGCCTAGACACTCTGCTTCAATGAATTTCTTTATCATGCCAACCGTGAGTCAGCATCCACAATTCCAGTAAAACAAATGATAGTTTTAAGATTGACCAAAGGGGGGGAGGGGCTGACTGATCTCTCGAATTTTTCTACTTGACAAAACCCGCAGGAAATAGTTATGAAGTCCCTTGGAATTTATTGGTTGAACATTTAGATATACATTAAATACATTATTTTTATGTGATTCAATAAAGTTACTCTTATCTACTTATATCAAATGTGTAAACTGTGTCATTCTGCCTGGTCATTTTTTGGAACAAATATCTGCCAAGTCCTGTGATAAATCAAGTAGAAGCCAAAATTTTGTTTTCCTTTAGAGTTCTCGTGTAAGTAGTCCAGTTCTTCAAGGACTTTGTAGTCCTGGTTCATTTTGTCATCTCTTGCACCAAGGAGCGTATTTGGCACACACTGTTCAGTATTTCTAGGAACACTTTGTTTTTTTTCACAGGATTTTTTCACGAATTTGTCTGAAAATTTTCGTTTTTTTTCACAAGTGTGCAGAAAAATCATTAGTAGTTTCTAGCAAATTCATACAACAGTTCTTATTTAAAAAAATAAAATACTAGTAAGAGATACTGAAACAGTGCTACTTAGATACAATCCTTCATTCAGGATGATTCAGGTGATTTGTAATATTTGGAGGAAAGTACTCCTTGGCATCTCGCTACTCAAAAAGTGACTGATGTTTGCCGAAATTAGTGGCTTTCTTAAATTTTCAAGAGTTGTTGGCAATGAGTCTCTTCTCAGTTTATATTTTTTGAAGGATCGTTCTTTCTGATCAGTCGTAGAATTACGGCCTTTCAAAATTTAGAGTTCTTGTCTCAAATATACCTACCTACTGATAGTAACTTACCTGGTTCTTTGAGCTCTAAACTAAATTACCTTCTTTTTTGCTGTCGTTAGAAACAAAAACGTAAAACAAAAACAAAAATCTTGGCAAACATTTATATATTCTCTATTCATTAATCATTAATATGAAGAATGTCCGTTTAATAATTTCGTTTGTAAATCATGTATAGTTCATTAAGATTTTTCTTTATCTATCTTTCATGATCTCTTCGTATGAATAAATGGAATTTTGATTTATATTTATGAACAACTCCTAGAAAAAACTACATATTTTTCTATTTATCAGGTTTTTAACTATTTATGAGTGAATTTCTACAGAGAAAGATACTTTTGTACTCCAAAAACAAAATGCTACCGGGCCTGTGAACTTCTAATGCAGGCATCAAAATTAGTAGTAGAAAAAGAGCTGTAGTCCAACTTACAGGACAAATTTCTGTTAAGGTATTTGGGTGTCATTTTTTGTGGTTATTCACCCTTAGTGTTAATATGAGTGTAGAGGTATTATATTCCTAAATTTTTTTCCCCCATTCTCTGCTCTTTCCCATCTCCCACCGCTTTCAAAAAAATTGCAGAGTTCTTTTAGTTGTATGAAGATATTTTTATCTTTCTTTTAAGTTTTCTCCCCAATGCATAATTTTTGTCATTTTCCTTCCTGTTTGTTTTTTCTCTTTGCAATTTTTTGTTCTTTGCTGATCATGGGACAGCTAACACGTACTTGCCGCTTTCTAATGAATCTAGAGCAGTCATGTTTTACTTTGGATTGCGTGTTGAGGCTCGGAAGACTTTATACCGATTATTAAGTTACAAACTTCCTCTCATGATAATTTTACTTTCTCTCAATAGATTGAGTAGATGATAAAACACTTATTCAACCCTGTTTTTTTATTTGAAACTATAGGGGAATTGGTACATAATGATAAACAACTTCAATTGCGATGTTCAACAATGTGAATGTCCACATATATTTCATTTTTTCAAAGGAAAACCAAAGAACAGCCTCTATCGAAATTTTTCATGATTTTCTTTCATTCATTTAAAAAAAAGCATTCAAAATTGTATGGGAGAGTTTGACTGGTTGCCCTCAGGAAAATAAAAAATAATTGGAAATGTTTAAACGCAGATACTGAAGTACACATTTTTTGCATCTAGCCATCAATTTGCTATAAGTAAACAACTGATTAACCTGATTTTATAAATGTAACAGTAAACATTAAGGAAATATTTGTTTAAGTGAGTGTCCTTACAGCAGTTTTCTTTTGTTTGGTATTGGACTGTCTTTTTGTACTTATCATTTTGACTCATTTTTCTTTGTCCAGTAGTTAGTTATTTTTTTTTCTCTCTCTCCATGATTTTTAGTAAAATTATTTAAAGATTTATAAGTAATCTATCACAAAAATAGTCTCTTGTCTAGAAAAATGTTCTTCGCAAAATCTGTCAACCATCAATGTAGGTAAAGTAATAGTGTTGTGCAACCATGCAATTTCACGTTACAGCATATAGTAAAGTCTATTCTCTTTTATTTTATTCATTCATAACTTCTCGTCAGCCTTAACCAAGACTGCTCCTATTCTCCACAGAAAAATCTATTTTTGTATATGTTGTAAATATTTAATTTGTTCACCCTGTGCTACTGGTACTCACCATAAGCCTGCCTTTAAACCTATCCAGTGCTAAAGTGTAATTGCAGTTTATTGGAAACTGCCAGAAAAACTGTCACTATCACTAAATTTTCTTTGGATTTATGTATTAAAGTTATTTTTTCTACAACGGCTCCTGAGGGTTCTTGGCTTCATAAATCTTTTGAATCAGCTTATGTGTGATACATGTTTCTAATGTTTGGACAGACGTTTCAACTTTTAATAGAATTTTAAATTAAGTTGTTGTGTAAATTATAAAAAAATAATAATCCTTCCGTTTTTTGAATTGCATTCTGCCTACTGATCAGTAAAAACATTCAAATTATTTTTAGTGTCATTATTTACGGATGTATAAGTAATCTGTCACAAAAGTAGTCTGTATCACAACCCCGTGTACCTACTCTCCAAGTGTTCGGTACCCTTAATCGGATAATCAGGCTAACTGCATTTCACGATGCCTAATTTTCTTTCGTGTTTTTTTTTTTTTTCTTTCTTCAGCAAACTAACGTCTTTAATGTTATTGAACTTCCTCTGGCTTCACTGTATATCATGAAGAATACACTCCTAAATTTCAGGATGTTGCCTCGTTTTTTTGTCCAAAAAATAAAACAAGAGAGGAGATCAGGCAATCCTTTATGTAGTTAGTTTGATTCTTGTTATGAATTTTGATTGATCAAAATTAGTGCATCAGGAACAAGTATTCATTTTTAAAAATGACTTCCTTAGGATTTTTATGTACTATTGTTAATTGTCAAAGGGTAGAAAATATCGTAAATCTTGGTTCATCATCAGAAGAACAAAGTTTAACTATTTTGTCTAAAGGCTACAGGTAGATTTTCTCAGTTTTTTTTCATGTAGCAACAGTGTTTCTCAAAATCTCCTACAGGATCTCTTCCAGAATTGTAAACGAATTTGTTGAGTTTATTCTATTTTACTCTTATAAAAGAGTCACTCTAACTAAGTTTTCTGCCTTTCAGTACCCAAAATAAACCCTCAGGGTTCAGTTAACTAGTTTCCAAATTTCTCTTCACTCTTTCAATTGTGTTCTCACTAGTATGAATAATTTTGTCTCTTAAATGTGTTTCTCAGTAGTTTTGAGTGAGTGTGAGTGTTAAAAATTCCGAACTAAGGCTTAAATTTCATAACACCACTCCTGTAAATATTTACTCTAAGGTGTGTTTTTGAGTTTTTCGTTTCTTAAAAAATCAAAACTTTTACCGATCAATTGAACCATTTAATTGTGGTGGTTGTAAAATTTGTTAATAAAAGTATATTTGAACATAATTTCTTTTGGTTTCTATTTTTATTACACAGGTTAATATTTTCTTACCTATCAAAAATGGTTACTAGCAATAAAATTTAAAATGAACCCATATGCCCTTTATGATATGAATGGATTTTAGCTCTTTTAAAAAGGTGAAATTCTACTGCAGCACAATTAAATTAGATACTTGCCCTCTTATTTGATCTGAAAAATGTCATAAATGAGTAAAACTAAAATACTTTTATGTCACAATTTTCAAACAATGATGAATGTGTTCTGATAACTGCAGCTTAAAAACAAAAAAAAGAAGGGGAAAAAATGAAGGTATTTTTCAAATGTGTAGGCATAGACTCTGTACTTGATACAAGAGCTCTACAACTGAGTAATTGCTTGCAAAAGCACCTCTATGAGTGAGCCTGGAAAAAACATTCAACTGCATGATGTAATTATGGAAAAATCCGCATGAGCAATAATAGAACCAACCCAATTAACTTCATTCTGATTTTAGTTCTCTGTATTTTATTACACTGAGATGATTAATTTGATTAAACGAAAAAAGATCCTATAACTTATGTAGAGCTTTAATTTAAGCACTTTCAAACTACCCTCATATGAGCTCTCTGCATGAATTGATTTTCAACCTGAAAGTAAGCAACTAAGGTGTTAAAAGACAGAACCCTCCTTCAGTTGGTGGGTTAGATCACCGATCTTGCTCAGTAAGTGTGACATCTGACGTACATCATTTATTGCTGGCGTCCTTTTTATCAGTAATCTATGCAAAGTCAAGTTGAAGGTATAAATTATATGATACTTATTGTAAGTATTGTCTTATCATGACAACTCCTGGATTGCCCATCCCCTTCTCTTCTGTGCAGATTGAATACTCTTCGCTCAAGCCGTTATGAAAGAGATTTTAAGTCGCAGAAATTTCAGGGAGCACATGAAGACTAGGACAGACATACTGAAAAAAATATTCCAAGATTCTCTTATTAAGTATCATCCAATTCTTAAGTTTAAATCATAAATAGCAAGCTCAGTACTAAAAGAAAAATATCAAGTCCAGAAGGTTTTGGAGAGCCATGATGCGCATGAGTTAGGGTACACTCGTCTCACAAACCATCAGTACCATCTAGTCAAGTTGTGTTTATCCGCTCCGTTTACTTTTCTCTGTGCATGGATGATTGGACTACATTTTGCAATTCAGAACTATAATTTCTGGCTCATCTTTAAAAACATATTTGCATAGGGAAACCAATCGTACATAAGCTGTTTCTCAATTGAGCCAGAGATTATAGTTCTTAATTGCAAAATTTAGTCCAATTGAGACATTTACAAATCGATGCTCAAAGTGTGAAATCACGTATTTCCGTTTGGGACCTTGCTTACTACCATTCATACTTCATTTTCCTGTGCGTAAAACGAGTTAAGGTAATTTTTTTAAAAACTTCCTTGATTTTTCTTCCATGTTGGCACAATAATTCTGTTTACATTTCAAGCTGTTCGGTTGGGATGCTTCTCCTCAAAATAATAATACAGGAGTGGACATTTTAAAACACCGCAACGGGGACACGTGGCTTTGGACATCGGCCATCGGTATGCTTCTTCTTCCCATAGAAAATCTGAAAGTATCGTGAAATATCAGAACAGAAGCTAGAAGAGTATTCTTTTTTGTCAAATGACTACTTGATATTTTTAATTAAGAAGGACCTCTATTTATGAAAGGAGTTTCAAGGGAAAAACGCACAGCCCATTGCAGCACTAAGTACACGCGGTTTTTTTTTTTTTTTTTTTTTTTTTTTTTTTTCAAAGACTTTCATCAAAAATAGCTGCCTCCGACTCAATGACGTCCGATTCTTCACGCAGTAAAATGCACAGCGAGAGCGACAACTCGACAAGGTATCAACCGGAGGTAGTGAAATCTCCTTCAAAAAAGCAGCGAGAAACATATCGGGCTGCAATGTGCGCGAGTTGCATAGTCACTTAGTTGAAGGCGTTTTGTACGTCTGATGAAGTGTCAAATGTGTAGGTAGTGGTTAGAGTAGCAAACATTACTTACCGACAATCATTGGCTCCATGGCGTTGCTTGAACATTTTGAACTTTCTCTAGCCCGGAAAAAAGGAGAGGAAGAAAAACATATATGCTCACGAGCAAGACAAGGGAATTAAGAACTTAGTGTACTCAGTAAATTGTATTAAACGTCGGTCATGTGCTTGGATGTGAATCAATCGTTTTACAGTTTAATAAACATAGTGGGTTGATGGCTTTTCTTCAAGGGATGTAAATAAAATTTTGAGGAAGCACTTTGATTTGCCGGTAAAACTGAGTGCAAAACTGCAACATTTGATCCCACAATACAGAATAATGAATAAATTTCTCGGACTTTTTCTAAATGATAAACCTGATATAGCTTTTCCTCAAAATGTAGCTCAATTGGAGCACGTTTTAAGGTTCCGAAATTGATTAGAATATTTTTAAATAAACCCTTAATACATTCAACTTGCTGAAAATTGCGAGCTCTCAGAAAATGTTGATTTTCTAAAACGATGTCGCTCACTAAAAAAAAAACGGCTAGTGTCCAACAAATTTTTCAGGATGTGTATTGAGCCCACGAAAAAGCTCGACGAATAATTTTGATTCCCTGAGGTGTTCCGAAATGCGATTATTGACTTAAGCTGAAATCGCCTTTTCGCGGTGATCAAGGAGGTCTGGAAGGGTATGAACGCGTGAGGTTAAAGGTCTGAAAATATGTCTAATTGCACAAATTTCAGCATAGTTCCGCGTGATCAGCACATTTCCTTAAAAAAAGTTCTTACGAATCCTCCCCTCCCCCGCAACTATGCCTCATTTGCAGCCATTACCAGTCATATTCAACGCAAATAGCGTTTTTCGCCGATCAAAGTTACAGAAAAACACAAATGCCTGCCATTAAATATCTGAAAATTGGTCCACGGACACAACTCTCTATGTAATTCTACGTAATTAGCATAGTTTTCCCCAATATTATTTAAAAGTCCTTTTCCCTCTGCAACTAGCACAGCACACTCATAGCTATAACTAGTCGTACCTACTCATTGCAGATCGCATTTTTTGCCATTCAAAATTACAGGCAAAGAACAAGTGTGTGCCACTGAAGATCGAAAAATCTCTAGTGTGGCTCAACATAAGCAAATGTTTAATTTATAATGTCTCTATGGGAATGCGTCAAGCAACTTGTGTTTGATGATACGCCTCCTTTTCTGCGCCGCGTTAAAGTCTATGATGTGAATCCTGCATTTTGCCGTCTTGGTAATCCCTCGTGCGGTAAATAAAAATGTTTTCATGCATTTTGGTCCTTGGTCTAATATTTAAAGAAACAGTAAGTTGGAATTTTTTTAGCCAACGTGCGATAGAATTCAACGTAAAGCTGAAAATCTCAATACAGAGGGAAACTGTATTGAGATTTTCAGCTTTATGCTTATTTTTAACGCACGTTGGCTGAAAAATTCCAACTTACTGTTTATACGACTCGTTCGTCCACCGCAATCAGTTTTTAATTCAAAGAAAACTGAGGTTTAAGGTAAAGCTGTAAGCATACTAAATTCAATGGTACAATTAGTTTCTTTTTTCGGCATCATTGGTCGGCGAGAATATTAACAGGATACCTTCCTACTAACCGATACTCACTTTTTGACAGTTAAATTGAGATAAGTGGCATAAGTTAGAGTTAAGCAACGCCCTCGCATTAACGTCTGAATGACTGAAAGCTGGAAAGAGGAATTGAGTCCGCCTTCAAACTCGATGAATGCAATTAGAGCAGTTCAGGAGTTGAAATAGTTGTATCACGCATTTCAGTCCAGCTTGATGTCCGACGGACGAGTGACATTAGTTGTAATCGTTGTGTTTTAATAATCATCGCGGCGATTTATACAATAACTTCTACTCAATTCTTCCCACAGAAAAATACATTGGTATTGACGTTGAGATCAGGTGCAAAAGTTATAGTTTTAGCACCGCCCTCGCGCTAACGTCTAAATGACTGTAAACTGGAGTGAGAAGTCAAGTTCGCCTTCGAACTCGATGGATGCAATTTAAGCGGCTCAGGAGTTGAAATAGTTGTATCACGCATTTCGGTCCAGCCTCATGTCCGACGGACGAGTGACCTCCGTTGTAATCCTTTTGTTTTAATCATCATCGCGGCGATGTATCAAATTAATTTTACTCAATTCTCCCTCCAGAAAAAATATACTGATATTGACATTGAGATAAGTCGCAAAAGTTAGAATTTAGCACTGTCTTCTCGCTAGCGTCACCAATTTAACCATACCCGACTAGAGAACTACAGTAGACTCTGGATTATCCGGCATCGTATTATCCGGACTCTGGATTATCCGGATCGATTTTACAACCATGTAACTACGTATGCATTCCGATAAGTAAGCGGATCCGCGGAGAAGCGGTCGCAAGGCATATTGGCGCCTGCAAGGCTGGAGGAATACTTCTCGCATTACGCCAAACGCAGTGCAGTCGGTTAATTAGCCTAAAACGCACATTAGCGGCTACAAGACTGCATGTCATGCAGTCTTGAAGTATTCATGCAGTGCATGAATACTTCACGCACTGCGCGCTTTAATCGTTGTATTGTAATTTATCGTTGTCGGCTACCATTCACAATCACCATTGAGTCGTTCAGTTTGGCGTTAACCTTTTAAATTCGTGTTGGTATGTACATGATGTATACATAATAAGAATACTGTGGTGTTGGTTGGTGGTGTTTGTGTTTACTATTATTATCCGGATTTCTTTTTCATCCGGATCGGGTCCGGCACCAATTAATCCGGATAATCCAGAGTCTACTGTAGTCGTTTGGTCATTCTTGTCATCTTTAACCTCGATTATCGAACTTATTCTGTCATAATCACCAAGTTTCGCCACCGATACTTGAATCTTACCCTAACGTCAGAGAACTAGGCTCTCAAACCTTTAGAATCAAGGCCAGAATTTTCATCTTCAACTTTTCGTTCAGGGAATCCCTGATTGGTCTTCGCAATTAACCCCGCCGTGTCCACGGTCCAACTTTCTTCATCGAGGATGTCAACTTTCAGCGCGCGCGGCAGCACCTCGCAAGTGCCCTCACGGCCCTTCGTCCAGGGTTGCCATCCCTCCTCGAGATATCAAGTTTCCCTCTCTTCGGTTCTCGTGTTTCCTCGGCAATTCGACAGGAGCGTGGCGAGTGCCCTAGCAACTTATCAATCAGCCGAGAGGACAGACTGACAAACACGACGGACTCAAATAATCGCCGTGCCGTGTGCACAGTGCACACTCCGCCGTTGCCCGGACGGTTTTCCCAACAGAATCGTTAGAGATTTCGGGCAGTGGCGTGGCATGTTTGCGATATACCGATTGATCTGCCGTTTAAACCTATGCAAAAGGATCGATAAATAGGGTTTTTGAAACGACCACCTTAATAATCGACTCTTTACCATAGCTTCAAATTGGGAAAATATCGATCAACGATCATTTTCGGGTTCGATTTGGCAACGGAGCTATGTCTTGTGCTCGTGGTCCCGCGGAGAAAATGTTGCGGCCTATCAACGTCGACGGCGCACAGTTGGAGAGGTTGGACACGATGCGAAAACTCTAAAAGCTCATATTCACGGAAAAAATTGAATTGCTGATTCAACAATTGAATTGCTAAGAAAAAGTGACCGCAATATTGCAACGTAGATTTCTCAACACAAAAATGCTACTTTAACCACCCATGTAGTTAAATTAGCTTACAATAGTGGTTAAAGTAGTATTTTTGTGTTGTGAAATCTACGTCGAAATATTGCAGTCACTTTTTTTAGCGATTTACTTGTTAAATCAGGGATTTCATTTTTTCTGTGTTTGTTAAAACAAAACGCAGGAGTTTAAAAATGGTTTCGTTGGTTTTTTGTAAAAATTTCCTTAAGATGCACCTCTCAGAATTTAAATTATGACAAAATATACGACTAAATTTGCAGGGTTTTTTTTCAAATCATCGTGTCCGAACTATCCCACGAACTCAATCCTCTGTGCGGCGGCGGTGGATGAAATAATCTCGTTGGCTCCTGCTCAAGCACAAGTGCACAAGTGAGTGCAGTGTCCATGCCGCACATAAATCTCCTATTGATTGGTCACCGTTGTCAAGTAGTAGCCCCAAGGGGCGAGAGAGGCCTCGGTCATCGTTATCGGTGGGCAGGTGTTTAGGCCAGGGGGTAGGCTACGTCCTAACCACCCTAAATTCCCGCCGTCCGTTTGTCTCCCACCCATGAAAGCCCTCCATAAATGTTAAAGACGTGACGAATGTCATGACGTCAAGTACTTTTTCTAATTTTGGACTCCCCATCGCTCGATGTAAGATACCTGGCAGACCGGCAGACACCGCAAGACCCGCCTCTCCTAAAAATTTGTAGTTAAGAGGAAGAAGGTTTGTAGTTCATGGAAATACCAAGTAATTTGATACTATTTGGAAGTGGATACTTCTTTCAGAAATTGTTCAGGGTATTCGATAATGGAAATTTCGTGCTATCCCGATTTTCCGTAATTTTGAGATTTGTTCAGTTCTTTTGACTTTCAGACCTCTTCTTTTCAGGAATTTGTGTTCATCGATTCCGTAATATTCCGTAAACAAGCCCTTGCGGAATGCTAAGGCCCTTGGAGGGTCTGCCCTTTACAAAACGCCCGAGTTTTTTCATGTGGACAACTGAAGTTTCCCACTAAAAAATGTTCACTTTGAATCAAAGTTGCTCATTTTTTTTTTGAGAGAACAACTCTGATTAGAACGATCGTGTTCTTTACGGCAACTGCAGAAAGGAAATGGTAAAGCTACCGGAGGGTCCAGCTACCAAAGATAAGTTATCCCACTTATTTCTAATTTTAGATTTCATAAATATTTGATCAGAGGTGATAGACCCGGCCCTTTACTGAGAAAAAATCCATTTGATTTTTGCCGAGATTTGGCGACTTTGTGGTCAAAGGACGTTCCAGCATATACGAAAGCTATCCGGTACAAGAACAGCGATGTTAACCGACGGTCATTACACAACGGATCGATCGGTTGTGGATCGTTCACTGAGAAAAATATTTCATACGTTTATGAATCCTGTCGGGCTTCAGTAAAACGCCGTATGATCATTCTAATGTTGCCTAATTTACTTTAAAAAATATACGAATTCTCTGTATTGCTCGTGAATTTTTTCCCTTGACAGAGACGCAAGTATTCGAAATGTCACTGAAAACCTGGGAAAATCAAAGAACTCCGTCCAAGCTTTAAACTCGGTTTCCCTAATAGGTTTTTAATGGGGTTTCTCCCGGTAGGAAACAGCGTGAACGTTTCGTGAAAGATTGCGAAAGGGAGTGAAGGAGCAGATCAGAGGCCGAATTTTGCCAGCTTTTTTACACAGAGATGCAACATCCGTCGATGAGCCCAAACCACACCACTGGTCAATCGGAGGCGCTGAGACTCCAGCGACTCGTCCTAAGTATATTTCAGTACCGGTGAAAGCTGTATACGTAACGCACTTTTTCGGCATTCCCCCCCCCCTCCTCCTTGTAACGCTTGTGTGGAGTGGATTCCGATCCTTTAACACGTAAAAACAAAATGGCGTGACGCTCTCCTAGACTCCCCCTCCCTCCTAGTGCGTTACGTAATTTAGGGACGGCACCTCACTCACCTCGAAATTAGGTATTTCACCAGAAGAATTTTGGCAACATCATAACGTTCTTACGGCGTTTTTCCGTAGCTTAACAGAATTTATTTCGCGTGTGTGTCAAGCCCAAGTCAGGTGCGCGGTGCGGTGAGTTATCATGTCCTCCCGTGATAGAGACTTGGCCCCGTTTTGTAATAACGAGGCAGTGTTAATAAGTCAGCGCCGGAGACGGTAATGATATGCGAAGTGTGAACGAATGCACGCTTCCATTGTCATAAACAAATAAATCATGCGAATATTGGATATGGATAATTAAAATTAATCGAGCGATGGGAGAACGTCCATTCGCGTGCTCCCTGCCAAGATGGAGGTGGTGTGGGCTCCGCCCCTTCGAGGGTTCGGGGCAGGCTTAGTTATACAGGGTGATCCAAAAGTGCCGTTCCACCACTACACTGCTGTGCCAAGGAAAAACGACGTATGAACATTCGAGAATTGCCAAATTTCCTCCATTAAATGTTTATTTTTGAGGAGAATTATCAATATTTTTCCTTGAAATATTCAGATTTTTTAGATCAAATTACAAGCAAAATTACTTGAGACGTTGGAAGGAAATTATTCACAAATTTTCTTGAAAATTAGTGATTTGTCAAAGGTAAGGTAACGCTTGAAGGCTTATAAGTCGTTTTTCTTTAGCACGGCCGTAGGGCTCTTACCCTTTTTCGGGATCGTCTATGTAAAATGTTAGGGTTTCCCAATACTCGTTTCGTTTATCCTAGTTGCACTTACGCGCAATTTCAATCCTCTATCTCACTTTGTTTAAAAGTTACTGGGTGACGCTTGAGGCTAGTGGTGTAGGATTTTTGGATCACCCTGTAGGATCAGAGATAATATATTTTGGGGACCTCGCATCAACAATCTAAGCAATGTAATTGGCTCAAGCAAAATTTAAGTTTTTCGCCCAATAATGATCGACGAGCAATCGATCCTTTTATATACAGGTTTAAATGACATATCAATCGATGTATCGCAAAGCAAGCCGCGCCACTGATTTCACCCTCCATATTGATGGAGCTTGGAATAATTTAATTCCCTCAATCAACGAACTTGGATGGAGGTGTCTCGCTCTGTACACCGGATTAATCCATGGATAAATCGAGCATGTCCGGTTCGCTAACCAATCGACAAGTCATTGGGTCATCAACCGAATCAAACAAGGAACGTTTCTTTTTTGGATAAACAATCGACGAAAAATCTTGGAACGAAAATCGGAGAAGACGCCTCACAATTGGACTATATTTTGTAATTAGTAACTATTTCTGACTCAGTTCACAAACCGCATAAGTACCATTAGCTTTCCCATGCACCTACGTGTTTTCACGAATGAGTCAGAAATTAAAATTCCTAATAGCAAAATTTAGTCCAATAATGGTCGCTGGCATAAAACAACGAGGGGGGAAAAACTCAGCATTCTGAGCTCTCATCGAAGAAAATGTTCTAAGGTCATTTCTTTACTCCTTCGCTCTTTAACGGCCTGAGATGCTAAGGCACGACTTTAAAATAAACGTATAGTACTAGGTACTAATACTACTAATATTACTACTTAATACTTCTTATCCCTACTTTCCCTACATAGCTCCGCACGCTCTGGAATTAGAACCGCGTTGTCATGGTAACGAGAGTTTGTTATTTTTTAACGTTATGTTTTTATCTCCCATGGTATTTTCGTGTTATTTCTCGTGTAAGGTTTCCGATCTTTTTTTGAGCTCAAACCGATTTAGTTTTCGTTTATGTTATGCCAATAGTCTAAGTTCTGAGGCTTGCATTGGACGAAACATGTGAAAACTTGATTGTGAAGTGAAGTAATGAAAAAGCTTTCGCGCTGAGAACAATATTTTTAATTTAACGGATCTTTTCTGATTGTGCAGACTCTTTCTTTTTCGAGCACTTTTAACCTGATCAGTTTTTCTAGTAAAGTTTCTTTCTACGATTCTCTCTTTTTCTTCCTAGTATAGAGAAAAAAATGAAAGTTCCTCTTTCATCATCTCACGCGGCATGCGACAACAACTCTTTTAATTTCATGTCTGGATGAAACATTAATATTGAACGACGTAAGTGCGGGAAGTAACGAGACAGTCCTCAAGTCACAGACATAAATCAGGATTTTTATTTTTCACTATTTATTTTAATATAATTATTGCAAACCTCTGAGTAAAACTTTTGAACTCAGTCAGAAAAGGAATCCATGATCCGGCAAGACTCCATTCAGTTGATTGAAATTACACTGAAAAAAAATTCTCGGCGTTTTTACGAAGGTCTGTTGGTACCTTTACCGTCTCATTTTTTTTACCAATTATTGGTTATTTTACCAAGACAAACTGGTAAGCTTACCTAAAAACCGGTATTTTTACTGTTTTTTCAGGTAAGAATACCACTTTTATTGGTAATCAATTCCTGGTAACTTTGCCATTTTATCTTGGTAATTCTACCACAGCCGATAAAAAATATTGGCGTTTTTACCAAAGTCCAGTAAAATTACCGAGAAAGCTCAATAATTTTACCGAGATTTCTGGGTAAAATTACCAATTCCATAAATGGTAGTTTTACCTAGAAAAAACTGGGATCAAATAGAACCCTGAATTCTTGGTAATTTTACCCTTTTCTTAGTAAATACACCAAGATTTTCTTTTCAGTGTAACATGCTAATAGGATTGTACTAGAGAATGTAGGCAACCTTAAAATGGAAAGGAAAATTTGTAGACTCATCAAACTGGAAAATGAGAACCTTCTACATCTACCCAGTTCACGAGCATTTCTGAGAGAGGTTCTGTAAATAAATGTGGTATCATGTATTGGGGCCTGAGTCCAGCCCTGGACTTGCTCTCCGTTCTGGAGAGCCTCTCGGTGACCTGCAAGACCTCCGAGGAGGTGAACATCCTCATCACCGGGAGCTTCGACTGCCGACACGTCCTGCAAACGCTGGCCAAGCGCTACACCCACGCCGACCGCCGAATTAACTTCTTCGTGCTCGAAGTAGTCGAGGAGCAGTACGGGCGGCAGCTTCTGCTCCTGACGACGGCGCTGGAGCTGGGGGAGTCGGTGGGTCCGGCGGAAAAGCCCCGGCTCTGGATGGAGATCTACGGGAACACGTTGGTGAGGCCGAGGACTCTGGATTATCTCCGACAGAGGGCGGCCTTCCTCGTCAAGTTCCTCACCGACCCGGACGCGAGACGTGCCATCCCTTCGCTCAATTTGTCCTTGCTCCAGTACAAAGAGATCGACACCCTCGAGAACGTGTTTTCTTTCTTCATGAAAAATAAGGTAAGTAAGGCAAATTAGAGTACATTTATAGGGAGAGTATGGACACCGGGTTACATGGAGATCTTAGGATCCAAAAAATGGCGAGGTGACTCCATGTGGGAGAAGGGGTTGTTGCCAACCTTTGATGTTCATCCCCTTGAACTTGCAAGGTTGGTAACTACCTAACCTATAAACTAGGGATGTCGTGATCCAAGTTAAGAAGCCGTTTTCAAATGTAATGCACACTAATGGTTTCAAAACAGAGTAAATGCATCTACCCTCGAAATGAGACAGTTGCGCTGGTCAAACAATCTTGTTTTGATGCTTGATTCTTGTAAATTAGCTAAAAATAATAAGATCTTTCTACACTCTCAATTTTGACCGAGATATCACGCTTTGAAAAATTCGTTTTATGACGTCATCCACCGCGGTAGTGACACCCTCGATTCCTTCCATGTTGCTTTCATCAGTCCATGATACACCGGTTACTCATCATGAAACTTGGATGAAAGCAAAGTGGAAAAAACTAAGGGTGCCACTTGCCACTACCGCGATGGATATAACGTCAAAAAACGAATTTTTCAAAACGCGATATCCTGGTTTATACTGAATGTAAACATTTGCTGTTCGGGCAGATCTTATCAATTTTAGCTCATCTTTAAGAATCAAGCATTAAACAACGATTCTGTAACCAGCGTGCAAAATTGACTGAAACCATTCAATATTTTACAAGAATATACCCGTGCAATTTTTGTCCAAAATTTGTCTGATTTCTGATTTCTGCGTGAGCTCAGAGGAAAAATCAGTGAACTTTTCAGTTAGAAATGCCTTAGATTCTGTTGGTAAAATGCAATTTGTGACAGGTTACTTGGCAACACTGAATTTTAGTTAAGTTCTTTCGTGAAGTGTCTGATACACCTATGCGAGCTAGACGCGCGTCTTGAGCGGCGAGTAGTCCTTCGGCCGTGTTCGGCAGTCACCGTACCCAATCAGGTCGCAACTCGCTCAAAGGTAGGTAACTCGTAGGCAACCCTTTGATGTTGTCATTACCACTATGGCTGTTAAAGTAACATCCTAGGATGTTACTTTTACATCCTATCATGCTACGTTAATTGCCAGAGTGTTAATAGCAACATCCATGAGTTGTCGCACATTTTTTTAACAACCGTAACATCCGGGACGTTACTATCGCATCTTTTTTTTCGGTGTAGCAAGCAGGTGTATCTGGCGCTTAAGGGGAACGACGCTTTCTAACGCTGCATGTTCGGTATAATTTCAGGCGTTCAACCCGGTGCGAGGGTGGGACGAGAAGCTGCGGCACAGTCTGGGAGCGCGCTACGACTTCCGCGAGGGGGTGTTCGACTGGGACCTCCAGATGAAGCTCAAGGGGATGCCCGGCTGCGGGGTGATCAGCTCGCAGGAGTACCGCTACTGGCGGAAGAGCGGCGTCGCCTTCACCTGGCTCGAGACAGAGACCTCCGAGCCAAATCCCACCCTCGTCTCCGGCATCCACAGGGTCGGGAGCCAGCTCCGGTGCTGCGGGCTCATGGGCAGCGTCGTCAACGGACCCTTCGCCGCTTTCGGCCTCACCGTCAGCTGCGAGGACGAGGAGATGTTGAAGACGACTTTCGAGAAAAGGTGAGCACGCTGAAAACAAGCTGGGCTATGTAGATGTACCGTTCGTTCCGGCGAAAGTTTCGGGAGCTGGAGCCGTAGCTTCGACTGCTCCGGGTGCCCGGAACTTACGACCTCTGAGCGCGGAACGCGAACGATATGTGTATATAGCCCGTAAGTACGGCTTCCACGGCAGTGCAGAGACAATACACAGCGTGATTGTTAAAGTTGGTAGACAAAGCTATATACAAAGAAGACCAAAGGGATATGGAGGGGCCCTATCGATGGAAGCGGGTGGTTGCGATGAACAAAGGAGGTAGGTATTAGACTAACAAACGGCAACCCACGAGAGACCCTATACTTAGTCCATCATTTCTTCCCTTTGGTTTCGTGATTCAACGTCTTTGCTTAATCTGCAGGAACCACCCATTTCAACCAATAGGATCGCTCCATATTCCCATGTCCTTTTTGTCTATATATAGAACAGCACTTTTGGAAAATTAAAACAAAAACTCAAGCTGAGATAGCTCGATTTTTTTACTGTTATCAGTATACTTAGTATATTTTTCAGACCTTTTTGAATACTTCGAATTTCTTTTCTAATTTTCATGGCCTTGATTATCCTTGAATTTTCAGTATACGCCCAAATGCACTTAAAAGTTTCTTACCCCTCCACGGTATCAAAAAGATAGGCGATGCGCAAAGCAAAAGGAAAATGTGACCTATATTTCAATCTTGCTTTGACTATCAGCAAGAGAAACCCCTTCAATTAGTATTTCGGCAACATAGACTACACTCCGATGTGGTCGTATACGTTTCCGATGAATGGACCCGACTTGGGTCTCGCAATGCAACTAATGTAAGATCGTGCAGTTTATCATTTGCCAAAGAATGAACTGTTCTTCGCCCAAATTAAGCATACAGTAAAATGAGGAAAAATTTAGAGCCCAAGTTGGGAATAGGACATATGAGTTTATACTTTTAAATTGATCATCAATATTACGTGAAGACTTAAGCTGCACAATTTTAGCAGCATTGCCCCTTTATTGGCCCTTTGACCAAAGATGCCCTCAATTTTCGATTTAATCGCAATTTGTTGAAGCTTGTGCTACGTGGGCATTTAGTTTTGAAGTTTTTAATCGCGATGGCAGCATAAATCAAGTTTAAACTAGTAGAACTGGTATAGCTGTTTTTATCATTTCAGGAATTTGATGTTTCATTTTATTTTTTAGGACTTATTTTTATTACAGGCTAAGACCAGATATAAGGATAGGATCAGTTTGACCTCCATACAAGATTATTTCAATAAGATTTTGATATTCCTTCACTAAATACTTTAATTTTATAATACCATGAGCTAAGAGAGATTTTTCCTGCTCTTTTAAATGGGGTGAATTAAATATACATCTAATTTGCAGGTATATGAAAAGAAGCACGGATTTATTCGAAAGGAAGTTGCTGCGAATGTTCCACGAAATCGAGAACGGAATGCCCTACGTGCATACTGATAACTCGGAAGACCTAAACCTCGGAGTTACGATAATCGAGCAGAAGAATATAGAGATCGAGAAGCTGCCTCTGGAACGAGACGACGCCGAAAACAAAATAGTACCGGAAACCGATCATGAAAGCGTTCAACTTCCGGGGGTCACGATTAATTTCCTGCCGTGTAAAACATTCCGTGCTTTACCGGAAAAGTATGCGGATTTTTTCGATGTGATTTGGGTCGGGCACAATTTAGTCGACCACGTCGCTTCGAGCGACCTCCTCAAGTCGGGATCGACGCAAGGGGTCCTTCTGGTAGAAAGCAGCTCGCTTTTAGTGCACTATTCGAAGGACGATCATTCGAAATACGAGAGTAAGGTTGAGGAGCTGGCAACCGAGCATCAGTATGAGAGGGTGCCTGGACAGAAATTTTCTGAGCTTAGTGTCGCTGTTTTTAAGAAAAAATTATGCGAAAGCTAATTTTAGTTATTTTCTTGTTAAGACGAGTCCGTTTTTTTAGAATGTGCCGTTGCTCATCTAACGTAAAGGTATAGTTAAGTTTAGGGATGAACCCTACACTGTTCCTATGACTCCTTGGTTTCTAAGGCTTTCTTGGAAATGGAGGTACACCCCCATGTCATGGAAGCGACATTACTGTGAGGAGGTATATGGATAACCAAAGTATGAAACCAAGTACCTCCGTTTGCCATGTTGAGGACTTTCTGTAATTTTTTATCTTTTCTTTGAAAAGCTAGTCAACGTAATTTCTCGAAAACTTCCTTGATTTTTCTTATTTGCAAGCAGAATATTCCGCATGAATTTCAGGCTGTAAAGTTGGCTTCGTTACTCTTGAAAAAAATAAAAAAGGAACAGAAAAATATTAAACACAGCAATGGAGATACGTGATTTTGTACCCTAGGCATCGATATGAGGCCAGTAAGTTACTTTAACTGAATACTCAGTTAATCAGGTCAAATATTGATTAAATTATTTTTATTATCACTGGTTTTGTATCGAATTGTAAATAATTAGTATTTGTTAATGTTATCAATAAAATTCCGCAAATGTACAAATATATAGAGTTGATTATTCTGCATGAAATCCAAAAATAATAAGGTTTGAAAATTGTTGGACGATTATTGAGATTTTAAGTGAGAGAATGCGTACATTGTAATATTCCTCTTTGATGGTGCTACCTTCTTAAGCTCTGTGGGACTTTTTCGGACCAGGGAGAAAAAAAACATAGCGCACGATGCAAGTGGATGACTTAAAGGTACTGTGAATGTGACTTCATTTGCTCTCATCGTCGTAAATTTTTCTCCAGCTGCACTGGCTGGATTTGGTGAAGTATACCTGAAACAAAACAAACAAACGAAAAAAGAAGAAGTACGAAAGCAACTGATCATAACCGTCAAAACCTCTCATCCCAAGTCAAAATCGTCATTTTTCTGGATCCCATCATTTTCGATAAATCACCCTGCTTTCACGCTCTCAGTGTGCAAATATTCTATTTTTAGACACGAGGTGTTAATACCCCTCCCTGCGCGGTGCTCAGTATTACGGTCAAAATAAGTGCCTCTCACGATCAGCATAATAATAACCAGCCAGCGCTTCCCACAAAAGTTAGATGTGTGGTTTTTTTTGTTTTGTTTGCGAACCATTGCGCAATACATCCAAGTCCCAACGCAGTGGCGTGCGGTGCGGCGGGCGCGAAGACGCGACGCGACGGATGGAAAATTTTAATCCTGCGCCCTCCTCTTTGACATCCCGAGTCCATCCTGCCCATCCTCTCACACAGGAGGCTCTAATAAGAGGCCGTTGAGTTTTTTTTACGTTTCTTCAGCGACGCAAGAGACGCATCGTCCGTGCGCCGTTATCGCGAAAAGATCCAATAGCCAGATCAAATTTTTAGTCTCTTCCAGCATATATGGACGTATTTCTGCCAAAAGAAACCACACGATACGGAAATGTAGCCTACATTTTGTATTAATTTGGGAGGTAAAACATAAAATAACCCAAGCCTCCGGATGACTCATGAGTTTCCCAGTCTCTTCATTGTTTTCTGCGCTAAATTCACCGCAAACTGCACTAAATCAACACAAGATTCGGGTTGGTTTGTGTTTCGCTTCCTGTATTAACCAAAAATAACACAAGAACACGAATCGTTTTTGCAGTGAGAGACGGGTGGGAAATATGGGGTGTACTCTAGAGAGCTGCGTAAGGAACAATGTAAAAAAGGACGAGATTCCTTTGGTGAAAATGGAAAAGGATTATACATAAAATCAAACAGAACCATGAGCTAACTAAATGCGGCACTCATGAGCTGTGGGAATGGCAAAAAAACGTTGTGGACAAAGCTCATGAGTTAAAAACGATTACTGGCGACCGCGGTGGTGGCTTCATCGCCGCTGACGTCACTGGCGCTTCGTAAATCCCATTCATTCTTACGGCCCTCAACTAACGAACACACTCCTTCTTTTCCACCCGTCTCCGGTTCCATTTAGCAGAAATGCGTACAAATGAGTTGTTATCTACTGTTTTGGCGGGCTCTTTTCAGGGCTACCAGGTTACTGTGAAAAACTCACTCAGCCGTTTATCGGTTTTAGTGGAAATTGCTTTGACTGGATTTGAAAATCGTACTGGACTATTGCCAGTTTTGGAGACTTCACCTGTTCTCCTGCTCTTCATACCAACGTTGTGCTAGCGTACGTGCGTAGGGTTTCATCCGTTGTGGCAACGTCTGGCGGCGCAAATCTGTCCCATCAATCAACCCACAAGTTAAATTCTTTGAAATGGTCGCAATAAAAAAATCATCATCCAATTCAGCGTGAATTAAATAAGCGTTGTCAAATTAGGGGCCGCGCACTTAACTTACGTGACGCCATTTGAGGGGCTTGGAGGACAAGGCGCATAGGTGCAATTTTCAAAAAAATTGAGGTATTAATGATTTGAAGCAAAACTATAGTCTTAACGCCTATTCTGTGAAAAATTTGCTCCTAAATTCCAAATTTTAAGCATCAGAAAGTCAGTTCGAACTTGCTTTCTGCCATATGGATCCATGTAATTTCGAAACATAAAATACGTATTTCTCAAAATAGCAAATACTGCACTTATGCGCCTTGTCTTGCAAGCCCCTCATTTAGGGTTCCCAATTACATTTCCAATATATAAATAGTTTGTGAACCAGTATTGCAACCGTCAAGAAAGCTGGAGATTAGAAATCATTTCAGTCAATAAATTTTATTCATTAAAAATAACGTCAAAAAAATTCGTAATGAAACGCTCCACTCAATGTGACACTCCTTAAAAATTGTGTAAACAGTCTCCCACCCCTCTCTCTGTATTTTTACATCCCTTTGGGATGGATCGTTCCTTGCGCCCAAATTCATCCCCTTACTCCCATCATATTCACGTCCATGTTCACTCATCCTTCAAAGGGAAAGTTGAAATTCAAATGAAAGGAATGTGTCATCTAGGGTTGATGAGTTTTTGCAATTGTTTCTCTCATTTAATGAGAATCCGTTGCTCGGAAAATAATAATTCTTGTCATGAAAATAAGATCGAAATGTAGAGAGAATTTTCCAATAAAAATTTATGAAGTCCCAAAATTTATGAAGTTATGAGCCTCCGACGCTTTGACAGTGAGAGAAAATAATGCATTATCTTACCAACACCGAAAAAAGAAGGGAAGTTAAATTAACATTCTGAATGTAAAAAAAGTGTGCGAGAACTTATAAATGCTGAATTACCCGCCACAGCACTTAATTTTACATCTTGGCATTGCTGAAGTAACTGCTGTGGCAGGTATTTTAGCATTTTGTAAGTTCTCGCACACTTTTTTTACATCCAGAATGTTAAATTAACTTCAATTTTTTTTCGGTGAACTCTCAACGGCTGTTACGACGTATTGAATTGCCCTCATGACCGGCGGCGAGGCGTGCTTTGCGATAAATATCGATTGATCTGCCACTTAAACCTACAGAAAAGGATCGATAAGTAAGGTGTTCGCTACGAACGGCTCAAGTCAAGAACCGATTTTTTACCATACCTTCAAATGGGGAAACATCGATATTCGATGATTACACACAAACAATTTGATTCGCATACAAGTAAAATGAACACGAAAATTTTGAATATTCATCTAATGTGGCAATCGTGGAATGAGTACACATTTGGGTGTCGGCTCCCGCAAAAGTAACTTACGTAATTTTCTGTTCCGTCTTGTTCGATTTGCTCTTCGCTGGAGCATCGGCTAAAACTTTCCGTTCGATTTTCGTCAAGGCAGGGGCAAAAAACTTGCCGGAATCCGTGCAGGACTCCATAAACGCAAGGAAGTATATGGTTACCCCACGTAGCGCGTGAATGTATTCTGCCGTGCTAAGGGAAAACGCCGTATGAGACTTCAGAAGTTGTTAAATTTCCGTCATTAAAATAATAATTTACTGGAAAAATTTGAATATTTTTCTTTAAATTTTTTAGACAGTACTGGTTGAAATTTAATTTAAAATATCTGAAAATATCAAGGGAAAATATGTATAACTTCCCCCAAAAATACATGTATTATCCGGGGATATTTGGCAACTCTCGAATGTTTATACGGCGTTCTTCCTTAGCATGACAGTATCCTAATCATGATTTTTCTATTTCTAGATTCGCAACTATGTCTATAATCACGTAGCGCCAGCTTATTGATGGAGCTAGATGGAATGTGGTTGAGGATCTAAACTTCTGAAGGCAGCATTCATTAACGTTCATTAAACAGCTCCTATTCTTAGGAGGCCCAATATAGTTTACCTTGTGGATAAGGAAGGTTTTGAAGAGATCCTTACAGAGCCTTTGCAAATCCTGGCAACCTAACACTGCACTATTTAGGAGACTATTTTACCGTATTTGATTTTCCACTGCGTGCTAAACATGTGTGCTAACAAAATGCGAAAGAAAACATTTTATTTTTAGACAAACTTGATTGTGGGTATGAATCTACAACAAAATTGGCAAAAAGAAATTTGTTTTTTTGTAGATTTGTAGATGATTGTAATCCCTATAGCAAGGGTCTATTTCCACAGTTACAGTATGTAGAGTAGGATGAACCAGAAAGAGTGGCAACGCGACTGACAGCATCCCGATGAATTTTGTTGAATTTAACAAGATTTGTAATTTTAAAGTTTTCCCTGCATATTTATAATTTGTGAAATCGAGGGCTTCGCGTGAAACCTCAGTTCTTATTTTTGTCGGGAGGCAGGCCCCTCTGAAAGTCGTGGAAAATTCCAGCTTTCCAACATGATTTATTTATTATTTGTGTTCAGTCTAGTCGTTTACCAAGTGCTGAGTCACTGTTGATCATTTCAAGCTGAGGTTGTCGTCGCAGAAGAATATGTATAAAAAAAAATACCGCATGGCACCCAATCAGTTTTCAACTAGTGTGAGTAGTTCAGGCGTGGGTAGTTATTTGGATGTATCTAAGTTGAAAGTAACTATGTGCATAATTTTGCTTGCAACATGGTTCTCTTTAGCATAATATGTTCATTTTAAACCACAAATGGCACCGCCGAGGCAAGAGATATAATTTTTCATTATAACGAGGTCTGTGCTGCTCTTCTAGATTCGCATCAACAACGAGTGTAGGTAAAATTGAAAATGGGAATGATACGCAGTGCCTCTTTGCAAGTATGCTTGAATGGGCGCTTTACGCTTTGTCGTGGTGGACTGGTGGCGCCTTATTGAGTCATTTTTTTCACTTACGGGAAGAAGCTCGCTAAATACTCCTTCTGCTTCTTCGAAAAAGATGAGTGGCCATAGTCGACATCCGAAAATCAGGATTTTTTTTTTTATGTTCAAGGGTGGGTATATTTAAAGCTATAAATCGTATGTGCAGTTTTTGATGACCTCCGCCTATTCTGCGTGCTAAGGAAGAGCGCAAAAGCCTTCTGACGTTGCCAAGTTTCCTTCAATAAAACCGAATTCACTGGGAAAATTGTAAATATTGTTCCCAAAGTTTTCAGGTAATTTTGTAGGTAATTTCATCTAAAATATCCGAAAATTTAAAAAAGAAAAAAAATATATGCATGAATTTCGTCAAAAATACATGTTCTATCGAGGGAAATTTGGCAACTCTCGAATGTTTATACGGCGTTTTTCCTTAGCACGACAGTATTTTCTTTCTTCGTAAAGTAACCGTGCAGTCCCTGTCCCTAGCAGCTGGACACGGAAAATTTTTTTTTGGGGGATTGTGGAAAAAATTGTGGCACTGCCTTGATTTGTTGGATGACATGGATATTTCTAATTTATGTAGGTGGTACCGCAACATTTGGGTTAGTAACCTAATTTATCGGGGTACCATGTTGCCCATGGGTAAGGAAGTGTTGAATTCCCGAGAGTGAAAGTTTCTACCTGTTGCCAAGAGGTTAGAGGGTCCCTCTTTGTCTCTGGATCCTCCTCCGCCTTTGGGTCCTGGACATACTGCCGTGCTACGGAAAACCATATGAGCACGTGCATGCTGCCAAATTGCCTCTTGGAAAATATAATTTTTGAAGAACGTCATGAATATTTTTTCTTGAAACTTTCAGATATTTTAGATTAAATTGCCTAAAAAATTACCTAAAAACTTCAGGGAAAAATATCCACAATTTTCCCCGAGAATTCGTGATTTTTCAATGGAGAATTGGCAGCGTCTGAAGGTTCATACGGCGTTCTTCCTTAGCACGGTAGCATAGGTATCCGATTCACGTCAGCTCCCAAAATCTTGACTGACTTCCCATGACTGACAGCTCACTGTTCCTTCGGCTCCAATGCGTCATCCCTAACGCGGCTCAAATTAAAAAGAGGGAGGAATATGGAAAAATCCGATTTTTATGGATCGCCGAAGAAGGGAAGGGAGTGAGGGTGACTAAATCTCTTCCTGAGAATCTCCCTAGGAATCCAACCGATTGCGACGAGGATTCACGCAGACGGCTTTTATTTACGTTAATCTTTCGATTGATCTGTTGTAGAAAGCGTGCAGGTTCACCTGTGCGGTGTTGTCGCTTCCCGTAGACACTGCTATTGTCATTCGAATCAAGTTATGGTGAGAATCGCCCTCCGCTGCCGTGATAGCGAAGAAAGCCGTTGATAAGTCTGAAATTTTCGAAATTAAGTTTCCCTCGAAATTAGTCTAATGTCTTTTAGATAGAATCACTGAAATAAGTAAAACAGCAAAATTCGTCTTATTTTCATGAGGACGAGCCATGTGAGAAAGCCGTAAAAGCGCAAAAATGACGTGGTTTCAGAACCAGCAGCCGTAAGTATCATTATTCCTCCAGAGAACCAATATAAACAGAAACCGTGCTTCAAATAAAATGCCGTTTTTCTCTGCCAATTTCTATCCTGAAATAGAATTATTTGCATTTTCAAAACGCAACCACGAAAGCATACAATGCTTAATACCGATGACGAAATTTCACGAAACCGCTGCAAACAACTATTACCGCTCCCAAGCCGCTCACATTGCCTGACGGGGTATTGAAGGCGAACTAGTCTTAGAGAGTGAGAAACAAAAGGAGTGAAGTATCAAGCCACTACAGTTATGGCAAAACCGAGAGATCGTGGTCGGAATGCGGCGAGCAACTATTACTGCTCCCAAGCCGCTCATATTGCCTATCAAGATATTGAAGGCGAACAGATCGGAAAGAGTGAAGAACACAGTGAGTGAAGTATCAAGCCAATACAGTTATGGAAAAACCGAGTGATTGTGGACAAGATGCGGCAAGCAATTATTACTGCTCCCAAGCCGCTCATATTGCCTATCAAGATATTGAAGGCGAACAGATCGGAAAGAGTGAAAGATAAAAAGGAGCGAAGTATCAAGCCACTGCAACTATGGAAAAACTGAGTGATCGTGGCCGAAATGCGGCTAGCAACTATTACTGCTTCCAAGCCGGGCATGTTGCCTACCGAGATATTGAAGGCGAATTGGTCGGAGTGAGTGAGAAACAATGTAAGAGTAACCAATCCACTAATGCCACGAATGAAGTAGCGCTCGCTGATTTGAAATTTTGCTCCCTGCATGAGGACTCGAAATTAAAATAGTCAGTGGTAGTAATGGGTTACTGAAGCCTCAAAAGCGACTGAAGAACCCCTGAGACCTCACAAGTATAGCACTCAGAGATTTAAATGAAGCTTGGGAAAGTGTGAAGGGGCCCTAATTATTAAAACCGTTATGATAAAATTTATCACAGGGTCCCCAAGACCTCAAAAGAGGGGGAGATGGGTCCCCAAGACCTCAAAAGAGGGGGAGATGGGTCCTACAGTCTCTAAATGAAGAAAACTGAGCGGTATATCTGGGGCACCAGGCCCAAGAGAACTCTCTAAGACAACATTAAAACATTGGCGGCGCGTTTAAGGGAAGAGAGGAGGCAGCCACTCCCCTAAAGTTTTTCTTTCACTTTTTTTTTTTTCACGTTTTCTCGAACAATTATTGATGATGTTAGTGCTGGGTGCTGGAAGAAAGTACGCTATGTCTTTTGATCCTTTTTGATTGTTTGAACGAGAAAATAAAACTTCTTATAGACGTCATTGTGTGTTCCTAAAATTGTGCAAGGTAACCTTTTATTCTGGCACCAAACGGGAGGACGGTTCCAGCTCATGAGTGAGGACCACACTTCGGGGAAAATGTCTTAATCGAAAATTCATAAATCTATGGATTTTTTACTTTTTTAGCAAAAAAATGCACAATTGTAGCAACAATTCAGGACAGTCAGCAGAGTCCTCTAACTGTTTCTCCCATTGTTTTTTACGGAAAGTGTAGGCTGCACCTGCTACATTTAAACAACTGAGAATCGTTGAGAAAAAAAAGTCAGTATAAATTATTACAATATGAGAAATAAAAACGAAATTTTATAAGGAATTAAAGTAGATTATATTCTTTTTAATAAATTAAGATAAAAAATTAAAAGGAAATCATAATACATTAAAATAATTAAAACAATGAAGTAATAAATTAAAATAAAATTAAAAGATGAAATTGAAATAAAAAAGAAAAAAAATACACTAATGGATGATGAAAGCAATCAGTTTTCAAGAAAAAAAAAACTTCCACCATGTCTTAAGATGGAAAACTAATCAGTTTTATAATGGAAACCAAAAGAACCCCGTAGAAAAACACGTAGAAGAATAAACGTGCAACGTCGAAAATGTTGTTTCCTCTCGCCGTCCATATGTCTACACGAGTATGTAAATAAATGTAAAATTGACGCTCAATCAGGCAAGGCTGGACTGCGGGCTGGGGTGAAGTGTTGGGGGTGAGGGGAGGGGGGTCTCGAGACTAGCCGGCAAGCAAGCTAGCGGAGTCCAGACGCGGCTGACCAACCAGAGTTACCAACACTGCGCGTTGTACGTCTTCCCGCGCGGGCCGCCTCGTATTAGTATGATGTAATGTGTTATTTATTCAATGAGAAGTTGGCACCACTTCATCTGTTGACTCGAATCTCTAATTCGTTTAGAATGTAGTAACCAGTCAGTCCACGGGGGCTCGTGAAGGTTAGCTTATGTCCCAGGTGTCGGCCGCGCGTGCAATCTTTGTTATTGTTTTCCTTTCGTTACGTTGTTTTAGTTTTTTAGTTTTTTAGTAATTTTTCCGGGGAGTTCTCTCATCGTGTTCGCGTAAGTTTGGAGACAATTCTCGAAGATCGTCCGATTCGCGACAGTGCCAAATTTTATCCGCGAAAATTGTGGTCTGTGCTTATTATGTTTGTGATTCGCCATACTTCGAGTGATACTTGTTGTAATTTTCGCAATTATTGTTTTTGAGTCAATTTTATTTCGTTTTATTTCATTTTCAAGTCATAGTGTTAATTAAAATAGTGCCTGAAATGAGTGAGTGTGATGATCCCGCAGCGCTCGAGCTTGACTTGGGTTTGAAGTCACTTTTGGATCAACAGTTAGGATTATTCCCATTAATAGGTGAGTAAATATTCAGTGATTATGTATAACTAAAACCTAGTGGACAATCTTTGCTGCCATTGATATTGACCAGAGATCCAACTGACCAAGCAAAGATGAGGTACAACGGAACTTTACGAATTCACCACGTATGTTGCGTTTGTTGTTTGTCTCATTCGTTTAGCCTGCAATCTAACTTATCTGAGGGTGTTTTCATTGCCTATTTTTAGTCGATCACGATTCATGATCTGTTTCATCGGGCCGCGGTAAATGTCTCGGGGACGATATTTTTAATCCGTTATTCTGAATCCACCTGTTCGAAGATGAAGCTCTCGTTTCAATTCACTTCTCATAATATGCAAAATGCAGGCAGTGTGTCAGATTTGAGGGACTTGGAGGAAAAGGTGCATAAGTGCACTTTTTGCTGTTTCGAGAAATAGGTACGTGTTTGAAGTTTCGAAATTACATGGATCTTTATGGTGTAAAGTAAGTTCAAATTGTCTTTTAGACACCCACTTATTAATTGGAATTTGTGAGCGAATTTTTCACAGTGTATGCATTAAGACTAGTTTTACTGAAAATAATTAATATTTATACTTTTTCGAAAACTGCACTCATGCGCCTTGTCCTCCAAGCCCCCCATTTGTGCTTTCGAATTTGCAAGAGAGGGTGCCGCCCGGCGTACAGTCCTCCATATAGATGCATGTACTTAACGGCTAGAATCGTCTTAAGATAGGTAGTGATTAGACAACCAACTTTATGGCTTTCGGTAGGACAACAGAATTTTTGCTTCAGTTTTTATGTTCTCTTTAAAATTGACGATTGGAAAATTTGGATAATTTTTGCTTATTTTATACAGAAATAAATGAAAGCTATTAAGCAGTAAGTAAGTACCTACGAAGTTCTCTTCTAAGTGCGAAGTATATAGTTTAATTATTTCTGTTGTTTATCGACTCTTAAGATATTCGTTCCTCCGTGTGGCATTTATTTGTGAGTCTAGTTAAGGAGTTAAAGGCCAAGTCTATCCGAATCGCTTTTAAAATTCTACTTACAATTCGGTTTATTAAGTCAGAGGAAACTAGTTATAATTTAAACAGTTACTGTCCGTACTTGAAGAACATTATGCAGTACTTAAATATAATAATTCGCGAATTTTCATTCTTTGAATGCTTTCCTCTCCCTCTTCCTGTCGTTTTATAATTTTATTGTAAATGATCTTAAAACAGCTCTGTACTAAAGTCGACCTATTTGAACCATTTTCCTTGGGAAATGGTTTTTAAGGTATTCGTCAGCACGTTTTAAAGTCTTCTTGTCAAGTGTAACGTCATTTTGGATATCAAGGGAAGTTCATTTTGGGTCTGCAATGGTAGACCATTTATAAGAATGTAGGAACAAAATTGGAACGAACTATATTTTATCTACATATTTTTACAAACAAAATAAATAGAGAAATGCAGATATTTTTAGCATCGCGTGTTAAGGAGGCGGGTGCCCAAGGGTCCATTCAATTGTCATCGGTATGAAAAAGGTCATGGAGGAATGGAGGTATTCCGGATCTTTGCACGCCAGAATGAGGGTTTTATTTTGTTATACCACCTGTTGAACGTATAACGTTATGCGAAACTGAGAATTGCCATATTTTTCATAAAAACTAACAAAACAATAAGGTTGTCGTTTATTTTTCGATGACTATTCTCTGCTTAGTCGTTTTTCCGTAAATTGAAGCTTCACTTAAATCAACGAAGTTCCAATCCTCATGGGCCTCGCCTCGCCCTTCTCATTTGGGTAGCCAAACTTCGGCTTTAGTTAGCGAAAACTCATACGTTCATTGTTATGGTGTTTTTGTCTGTGATCAAAACCTCAAAGACGCGTCAAATTATCCAAGTTCGAAGTGACGACACGCAAAGCGAGTCGCGAAAAACCTGTAATTTTAGAATGGTGTTTGAAACTGGTTGTGGTTCTACATTCTAACGCACTATGTGACGAACTTCGACAAGAATTTTAAAAGCGTTGGGAGTTCATTGACGCACGAATTTCTTCATTTATGGATCTAAGTAAACATCGGGCTGGTGCAAAACGCACCTCTTAAATAGGATCGGCACGATTGCGAAAGAAACTTTTCATACATAGAGAGAAAATTTCCCGTGTTCTTGCTTCCTCTTAGGATGGTCTTAAAATTGTTAGGGCTGCCCAAAAGTCGTTTCTTTTGACCTAGGAGCACTCAAGAAATTTAAAGTTTCTATCTCAATCTGCACAAAAGTTACAGGATCGATGCCTGGTGCTGTATGGCAGTTCGGGACTTTTGGATCACCCTGTATGATGCCAAATAAAATAACGACTAATCATCTTTTCTATTTGTGTACAAGGCAGATTTGCCGATCAAAACCAATTAAATTCGGGCGAATAATTCCTTGGGCGGAATCGGAAATGCACTCGGTGTCGGTGTTCGATGAGATTTTGAGCGCACGTGTTCTATTTTGCCAACTTTTAATCTCTCTTTTTTTAGGATACGTGCAGCAAGAAATGGTTTTAAAATTTTTAAGGTGACACCCAGATCCGTAGAAATGTTTTGCTAAAAATTGAAATTGCACAACAATGGGAAACAGTCTCTTGGATCCAGAGTTCAGACTCCTAAGTAAGACAAGAAAAAGTACCCTTGATTCGATCGGATTTTTGCTTGCATCAAAAGGAAATTCGTTTTAATTGAGAGGCTTGGATCTCAATTTTAGCAAAAATCCAATGTAAGCAAGAGTGTTTTTTCGTGTCAAATCATTTAAGAGTCTGGACTCTGGATCCAAGAGACTTTTTTTTTCCGGTGAAGAAACCATTCAGAAGAAAGGAAGATATAAGTGAAACTAGAATAAGTGGTGACATTTTTCGGTAAAATAGCGTATTACACTTTTAATAATACGAAGATTGTGCAACGTAGCTTTCTAGTTGTAAGTAACTTATGCGACAGTTTTGCTATGAATTTTTTTCTGAATCTGCTCCGAGTTTTTTCACACTAATAAGGAAGTAAGTCGACTATGAATGAATTTCATCTGCAGCAAACGCTATAAATAAATTACACAATCATAGCAGCATTTCAAGCCTCATACGCCCTTTGACCAAAAAATGCCTCAAAAATCGGATGACACATTTTCTGAATTATTTCACTGGTCTGCCACAAAACAAACAGGTACTGGCGGTGGATTTTTGTTTTTTCAAACCCCGATGCAATCTGTCGGAAATATATCACCGTGCAGAATCCCAGAGTTTTGCCGATTCGCAAGAAGGTGGACGCAGTCAGAACGTTCAATCGTATCCTAGATCAGCGGCCCAGAAGAGGGTGCATAATGTCTTCTTTCCCTTTCTCTCGCGGTCCTTTCGGCTGGTGGGCAACTCTTATTCATCCCGCTCTTCCCCAAACTAACCCCAGGTCAACCCACTTATCTTGGACGGTCGAGAGTCCAACTTAATTCACTATCAGCCCACCGGGGTCCTATTGTCAAGCTGTCTGTCTACTATTAATAGTATACGCAAGGTGTAGGACGCGGGTTTCCCTATTTTCGCAGGTCTGATTTCACCTGAGGCCGGATTGCCTCTAATCCGCGGCTCAATGGGCCCGGCCCCGGTTTTACCTCTCTATCGTAAAATTTAACCTCCTGACGAAGCAGAACTTTGATTGCGTTTTTGGGGGATCCCAGGGGCTCACTGGGAACAAATAATAACCACAAATAACGAAATTAATAAAAGTAAATAAATTGGAAGCCCAAATGGATTACATTTTGCAAAAAGGAACCACTAGCATTGCAATGATGCAACTGATGGATTGTGCCACTTCATCTTTTGCAATAAAATTGAGGAAATCGTGAAAAACTATGAAATTTAGATGGTAATTTTTGTCTTAAATTTACAGTTTTTAGCGAGTAAAATAGAAACTATTAATGGATAATCGGGTTTTTCCTCCAAGACAAAAGAAGTTGCACAATCTTAGCAACATTGCAATGCTAGTGGTTCCTTTTTGCAAAATGCAATCCAAATATTAAGCATGCAGTATGAGCTTTCAGACGTCGCCAAATTTCTTTCAACAACTCACGGATTTTCAGGAAAATTTGTGAATGTTTTTCTTTCAATTTTTCAGAGAAGTTTGTTCGTAATTTGATTGACGTGTCTGCATACTTCAAGAGAAAATATTTAAAACTTTCTTCAACAACAGGTCTCAGGTCAGGATTCTCTAAGAGGGAGTTTTTCCTTACGACGGCAGTACATTGTCGTGTCGTGCTTTACGTTTTTTCGATTTTTGTCATTTATATCAATGGACAAGGATTTATTATCAGTAATCTTTGCAACTCACGCAACTTTAACATGAACTTTTTAAAATTTACACCGAAATTTTAGTGTTCAAGGAATAAGTAATTTAAATGACATCACAGAAACATTTTACCTAGGTACCCACAACGTAAGAATTTTAGTCAAATGAATTTTTGAAATTCTGATATAGTCGTAAAATTATTTCCTGTTTCGGTAAAGAATTGAGTTCTTACATTAACGGATCGAGCGTCTTTTTTCGTCTTGGCTACCTCGCTACGAAAGCGAACTGTTTGTGATTTCGATAGAAATCCATGTTACGTATTACGTGAACAAAATTTTCAATCCACTTAAAAAATCCACTTCCACGAATCAATCAAAATCTTCTGGCCGCGAGGTGAAGGTTATTTTTATGCGGATGCGTATCGTTTAATCCGATATTTGTTTCGACAACAACACGGTAATTACGATTACTGAGAATCCACGGAGGAAAAAATAATGATACACCTTGTACCTCCATATTCTGTGAGTTTTCGCGCTACAACCAATAGTGAAGCCAGAGCAACCATTTAATTGTGAAATAGAGCCGGTGTTTCAGTAGCAACAACTTCAATACTCTAAAATAGGTACCGAAAGACTAGTTGATTTTGCTACAACTGACTTAGTGTGTCTTACTTACCTGTGTAACTTGAAATCAGGAAAAAAACCAAAATTCTCTGAAAATTTTACGAATGCGTCTATAAGTGTATAATAAATGTTATGATAGGTCTAATCAACCTCACGCAGCATATCGGCTGTATTTACCTTTTTTTTGGAAGGATGGTAAACCACGATAGGAATTAAACTTTTCGTATTTATTAGAGCGCATTTTATCCAGTGCCTGTTGTCGTATCCTCTGTAAATTATAGGATGGTAAAATATAGCGTCATAGCCACCAAGCTATCTTCACGCTCGCCCCGTATGATTTTTAAGGATATTTTTTATACTCGCAGTAGAATTTTCTACTATTAATTTGGTACGCTTATCGAATGACCGCAATGAGGAGTTGCAGTGAAACCTGAAATAAAATGTTTACTTTCAATAGAACTGTTATTCCGCGGTATTAAGCCACCTTTTAAAATAGTCAACACATATATTATTTCCATTGATTTAAAATCGAGCAGTTGAGCAGAGATTCAATATATTTTAAAATGATGTCTCTTGTGCGACGCCCTTGTGTGCATATGAATGGGCTGTGTAGTGTGCTGTCAACACGGAAGATGTATACCTACCTGAGCTGAGGTTTCTAGTGCACGTGATTTGAGAGGTCTTTATTTGTTGACCATGACTATTCTGCCCTCTGCCCATTGATTTGCACGTCGAATTTACGAGGCACTACTAGTACGTACTCATGAAAACTAAGAACATTCGTACCTTTTAATGCTTACTGAACCTCCAAATCTTGATGTTTTAAGACTTAAACATACCTACCAATTTTCTTTCTATATGCAGTGTCCAAAAGACGGTCACTGCAACAAAAAACGTTTTGTCACGGTAGAACATTTGTTAAAAATCTTGCAAAATTTGTTGAAATATTGGTGGCATAGTTATTTTTTCGGCTTTTGTACACTATGGTAGGAAAATTATCATAAAAGAGGAGAAAAAGTTAAAATGGTACCTATTCAGTGTGTGCAAATAGCCTTAAATCTGGCTCATAGAATAAATCTATTTCTAAGCCTGATTCAATGTAATAATCGTAGAATAAATGGCCACCTCTTGTCCACAAATATATTTTTTCATTCATCGTTTGGCATCATACTTAAAAAGTAGGGTGTATTTTAGGTATTTTCACCAAAAAAAAAATCGAAAATTACATATTATAAATTGTCATTTTTCTGTACTTAAGTGACAGCAGTTAGCAAAAAGCACACATATTCATTTTTTGTCAAAAAACGTCTATTTTTGAATGTTTGGGTCAGAAGGAAAAAAATGAATCCAATAAAAATTCCTGTATCGATCAATAATGTGTCCTGTCATTAAAAAGGATGCGGAAAAATGTGTTTGGTTTGCAAAGACATTTTTGTCGCTCTTTTAAATTCATCTGTCATTAATTTCTTTATTTATTCATAAAGTAATAATGAAAAAAAACCACACTCGCACTCTCGCTCACCCTCAGCAAACAACATAAGTCTCTTTCACGAAGGTACTTAATAATGATTAATTTGCCTCAATTGGTCTCTTTTCTTCAGCCGAACTTATGTGTCACATCATGCCCGCATGAATAATTTATTGTATTCTCATCTCGCAGCGCGCTTAACCTCTACATCTGTAACTTGGAAAGCTCAAATGGAAGCTTATCAAAACCAAACAACTCTCCTTGATTGTCTCGTGGGAGAAAATTAAATAACGAAATCGGTAAACCTAAGTTTGATGATAGATTCCCTCGGCGTAAGGTAGGTCGGGTACATTACATATGCTATCGGACTAGACACACAGAATCCGCTCTTATTAAAGTCTAGTTCGTCGGGGATCAGCCGAGACAAGACTTCTGCTCGCTGAGTTCGTAGATAGTCGCTCAGCTTGGACTTCATCTTTCAACAAACTTTCATCCCGCAGTCGCAGTCTATGATACCGTGGCGATTGAAGATTTTATCTCATCGCAACGAAATCACCGCGATTAGCCGCACTTATCAGCTTTGTATCATCCACTTCGCGATCAGTCCGGTCCTGATTGACAAGGAATCATCGATCGGAGCAGTTCGATAGGCGCTTTAGCGATAATTAATTGTTGCGATAGGTTACAAGAATCATGCGTGGAAGTTTTAGTCCGCCAGCACCGCGCGGGATAATGGCCGGCTGATATTTTACAGATCTTTTTCGAACCTCATAAAATTCATTTTTTATGACTTCAGATCACGTATTTTATTTGGCACTCGAGAGACAGTGGCTTCGATGAAGTGCTTTGAGCCCCCTTCCCCCTTCACGTTACTCTCCCAAAATTATATTCGAAGGAAAGCCATTGGTTTCAATTTTAAGGAAATCTGAGACTTATGTCTCTTAAAAGTCATTGAATTTTTTTTTTTTTTCCCCCCAATCTACCTATGTTTGAGATTGAAACACATTGAACTGTGGTGTGCAAGTTCAAAAAGGATAAAACAAAAGAAAAGAAAAAAAAAGCATTGAGCCGCACACTGGTAAAATTTGAGGCAGGTAGGGTTAGTTCTGAGCTCAACCAGTCTGTAATTTTTTCGTGTCCAAAATTTAATTTCAAAACCGAGAAATCATATTTTGATGCGAAAATAGAAATTAAACTTTACTAGCTGCTCCGGACGCCCTACGGGCGCCCTCCACAGCTAGCAATGGTGGTGCAGTACCTTAATTGGAATCGGAGCAATTAGTTGAATCTACTTAATAATGATGAATAAAATGTCTGTAACAATACGTGTTGTTAGCAATACGCTATACTGCAGTTAATAAGTCAGGGTCAGTCAAGCCGCAGAGAAAGATGCCAGGATATCAAGAAGCTGTGAGGCGGAGCAGCCGAGGGATGGCAAAGGAATGTGGGTGGCGAGTGACGAACTGACGAACGACGATGCGACCCAAACTTCCTTCTTTGAGGTTGGTGGAGGAGAGCTATACGAAAGAAAACGGAGATAGCCGAAAGAACGTGGTGGGAGGGGTGGCTGAGACCCTAGAGGGGGTATCTAGGGACGTGCAAGCAGGTAGCGGCCGGATGACCGCTCAAAACAGCTGAACTTTACTCGTCGATAAAAGTAAGAAAATTTAAGAAAATCGAAAAAACAATTACAGCCTGCAAATCTACAGATCAGAAGCTTTCATTTAAAAAAAACCCCATGCAAATCGGTCCGATGGTTCTCTCAAAGTTAATGCCCCAAAATGCGGACTTTAGTCTGAATAAATGGGAGAAAATTTGAGTCCAGCTAAACTTCACTCGTTGAGAAAAGTAAGACAATTTGAGAAAAACGAAAAAACGACCACAGTCTGTAAATCTACAGATCACAGGCTTTCATTTAAAAAAAACCCCATGCAAATCGGCCCGGTGGTTCTCTCAAAGTTAACGTCCAAAGATTCGGACCTCCGTTTTAATGCATCGAAGACAATTTTAGAAAATTATGGGAGAAAATTTGAGAAAATCGAAAAAACGATCACAGCCTGCAAATCTACAGCTCAGGGGCTTTCATTTAAAAAAAATCCCATGCAAATCGGTCCGGTGGTTCTCTCAAAGTTAATGCCCCAAGATTCGGGACTTTGCATTTTAATATATAGGATTCCCAACATTGAATCTTGCGGTGAATATCAATTATTGTATTTTGCCGGGCGAAATATAACATTAGACCTCTTTTTCTATTTGATTTGACTTGGTTCCTTTCTTTCGAACTTGGTCCAATTCGAAAAAATACACAGCTGGTCTAAAAGATAGATAAACAAATGTTTCATCGAAAACAAAAAAACAGCAATATTAATTCCAAATTATTACCAAATCCGGAAGACAAGGGATTCTTATCGGTTCGTGTATCAATAAATTCGTCATGTTCTTGCCGTATCAAATCATTTGATCAAGCAACAAAGTATCAGACTGTAGCTGGAAATAATTGGTAAGAGTCATGGCTTACTCTTATCACGTCAGAGGCCTGACCAGAGACAAACTATTTTAGAACTGCATGGCTGTACTCTTTGGCTGAATCAGTGATGTTAATGGACAAGGCAAAAATATTACTTTTTGGATTCCATATTTTTATCATAAGCAGCGAGTTTTCTGCGCCTAGTGATGAGATTGATGCATACTGATCATCCGGTAGCCGTGAAAGTTTGTCAAAATTGGCTTTTTTTTTTTTTTTTTTTTTTTTTTTTTTTTTGAAACTGCACTAGCCGCCGGTCGGTTTCTCGTGGGGTTCGGAAATGATTTCTCCACTTTTTTTCTATCGTATACAGATATTCTGATCAGAAAAGGAAGGGAAGGGGAAAAAATGCACTTCGCCTTATGTTAAATGACGATTACAATCTGTTCAATACATAGGAGACGACATTTTTTTCTTTAAGAGGGGTTTAGGTCAGCGTTTGGAACTTTTACTGTAAGGAGGTAATTCCAAGACAGTATTATACGTACGTCACCTTGGTACAACCGCTTCCTCGTTATTTGCTCGTCTATTCGCTCCCAAACGGCGCGTGGCCAGGAGCTATGACAAGTTATTTTCCGCGAGTGTGGCAACATCCGGCAAGGCCAGGTAAAAATAATTGATACAGATTTAGATTGGAGTAATGAATGAAATTAGTCTAAAAGAAAAAAAAATAAAGATAAAGAAAGCGGGTCGTAAATGGCCGAATACTGGGGGAGGGGGGGGGGTCCCTGCTCGTAAAGCGCGCGGACACACGACCGGACGAGAAAACGCGTCTGAAGCGACGTCTTCTCTCATAGACCATTGAATGATCGATCATTGATATTTCCCCAGTTGAAGCTGTGGTAAAGAATCGATTATTAAGGTGTTAGTGGCGAACACTCTGTACATCGATCCTTTTCCATAGGTTTAAATGGCAGATCAATCGATCTCTCGCGGAGCGCCCCACGTCCTCACTCTTGGACGCCCCTCAATTTCCACCGGGCCGAAAAATTCTGTTGCCAAACGAATTTTACTACTCTCCCGCCACTCGGCGATGGTCGGTGTTGACGCGTGCCAAGTATCCCTATCCCCGGCCGATGCGGTGTGCGGCGATCGAAGCTTCGTTCGTCCCTGAAAAACCATCCCGACGACACATGTAAGGCTTTGGAAACACGCAGGTGGTCAGAAACAACACACGCAGAGGCTCCCTAGCAGGGTCGCAGTTGCTCCTGGGGATTTAACGTTTAATTCGCCCGAAAACATTTCGACAACTCAGTACGACAAAAGCACGTACATGACACTGTCGTTTCTTTACCTAAAAATTTAAGGGTTAAGTTAAATCGAAGCGAGAGAAGAATCGCTGTTACACGTGTCGCTATTTTGCCTTCAATTTTGGATGTAGGCCAGACAACATCCCTCGTGCAGTAGTAGTTGCCTATCCGAGTACTTGTATTTTGTGTTGCTTTCGCTTTGATGCAAATTGAAGCGCTGGGTGCATGAAGGACATTTCTTTGTTGCGGTGTTTCGGGATCTACGTTAACGTTTCATCTACTCTAACTAAAGCAAATGCATGGAGGTTAAAACTACTGCATTTCTTTATGATTTTACGATTCTGATAACTAAAAGTTTCAAGAAATTCATCCAGTAAAAATATAAATTACCAGTAGAGATTCGAAGATACGGACGGGTAGAGAGATTCTACGAGTGTAGAGATTCTACATCCAACGCCTTAATTATGCCGAGCTCCAACTTGACGAAATTGATGCTACCTTTGTTTTTCTATTCAAGCCTCTTTGATTGGTAAGAGATGAGCAGCATCAAAACAAAACAAAACTCTCTTTGGGGCAACAGCTCACCTGGCGGATGATAAGCACTGACACGAATCTTAATTATGGCGTTCCGAAGTCTTCGCTCCTATTTTAAATTTTTCTTGGGAAACGAGCCAACTTTTATGCTTGAGATTTTCGTAGAATGTCACGCACACAGAAAAAAAAAAAAAACACCACAGGACGTTTTAAAAGAAAAAATTGTCGGTCAGTTTTACAATAAAGAAATGAAGTACTGCAAGAGCAATACAACGTTGTAAATCTATGTAGTTGTCTTCTTATTCCAATCATTGATTTGCAGTAAAGGTCTAAAATATGTTTGTAATGGATTCAATAAACCTCAAATCACTACGCTCGTGGTGAATGACCGACATTTCAGTTTAGTATCCTCATTAATGACTGAATTAAATGCTTTCGTCCGTTTTTTGTCATCATAGTGACGCCTTTGCAGACTTTTCTCCCTACAGGGTGAAGGGAACCGATTCTTTCTGACGCCTTCAACTCTCGCTCATTATTAATTTTTTTTTTCAATTATTTGCTCCTAAAGAGACGGACGATTTCCTCCATTGAAGTCCAAATTTCCGTTTCGATAACTGAACATCCTCTTGGAGACTATAAAATACGATCAAGGCTGTTGTCGAGGCATTGAAACCGAGACTTCTATCTTAATGCAGCCTTAACACGTAAAACCTCGCGATAAAGATCGTTAAATTCCACCTATAATCGTCCTAAATAAGTGGAACAGTGAAGTCCCGAACCAATTATTGTCTTTCTGACGTTATTATAAAGGCATCAACCTGTAGTATGGCCAGTGCGGAGAAGATAAAGATATTGCATAAGCGATCAATCATCTTCTAATTGCCTCGTAACTCTTTTCATTCGCACCGTGATTTCTTTTGGCCCAAGTGAATGACCGCTAGATTTAAGTTTTCTTCCGTGTTGGGATCGAATTTTTCCGGGAAAAATTCCAAAGAAAAGATGGATATCACTATTTAACCCGACCCATAAGTCATAATTATAATTTGTTTATAATACTTACTCCTGATTAATACCAAGCACTTTAAAAAATCTCAGAGTGAAATACACTCCAGATTGCTCTCAAACGACCGGAGTGGAATGATTGCGGAGCGGAGTCAACTCTTTTTGGGGAGTTAAGCCCGCTTTTAGCGAGCAAAATTCTCACCTTTCTCATATCACTTCGGATTTTCAGGGGCGAGATAAACTCTGGAGCGAAATACTCTCTAAATATCACTTCGATATTTCTGAGAGTGCGGTACATTCAGGATAAACTAAAGATATCATTACTCGAATTAAAGTTTTTTACTTAATTTTGTGAATGCTACGAGTGTCTGTCGCTCTTCCAGCTTCATCGGTCGAGTTACTACAAGCAGACAAGAATGCTGCATATTTTAATGCATTCGCAGGTATTTTTTTATTTCATTTTATTTAAATCTGTCCTCCTCAGTTTTTCCCTTTTTTCTTAATTCCTGCATTTTTATCAGCCGTCCAACCTAACCCGAGATTTCTAGATTTTATCGGCCAGTTGCAGTTTGGGCATTCCGAAGTACAAGATTTCCGAAAGAATGGAAGTAAAAAAAAAAAAAAAAACGTGTTCGTGTTCGGTCCTCTAAGGACAGAAATCAGGTTTATGTGGCCGAAATCGGTGGCTCGGCCGCTAGGCCGGCGTGGCATACGGCTATGGGATTTTGTTGCTCCTCTGACGTAAGGAAGTATCTCGATTTCCGCATGAGCCCCAGAAATTACGAATTTATATGTGAAGCAGGGCTCACGATGAAATTGAGGTACGGCCTTACGTCAGAAGGGCGACGATTTATTCTTTAGCTTTAGGATGCCGGTGATATGATGCCTCGTGAAAAGTAACAATGGGTCAAACTCGGCTAATCTGCGGATCAGTTCTGGATTTTGTGTCATGGTATAACTTAAAGGTGCCTAATAATGGGGAACCCTCTAAATTGTCCAAAATAAGAATGAGTAGGTTAGGACTTCCTCTTCCTAACTTTCGTTGTATGGTTTCGTAACTCAAAAATTGGATCAAGCGGCGTTTTCAAACGCCGAAAATTAAACGAATATGTTATTGCATGGAAGGAACTCAAAAAATGGTAGCCAGTTATTGTGGTAGCAATTTTTTACATTTTTTTATAACGTCACAGGCTAGAACGCGACACGGGTCGTGCCGGGTGAAATTAGCACCATGGAGACGCGTATGACACTCCTCAAAAAAAGTAGATTTCGCTCCGTGATAGTGTAAGTCACTCCGTAAGGAGTATGGATTCCACTTCGTAATAGTGTAAGTCATTCCGCAAGGAGCATGGATTCCACTTTGCATGCATATCACTCGGGTTTTCGGGCGCTATACATAGAATCTGACACAAAATTTCACTCCAACATTTTTAACCGTGTAACCAAACTGAACTGTAGGAATATTACAGTGCCGAGGAAGAACGCCGTATGAGCATTCGAAGGTTGCGAAATTTACTATCAGAAAATGTGTATTTTTGATGAAATTCATGGAAAAATTTTCATTGAAATTTTCAGGCATTTTAGATCGAATTACCTACGAACGAAATTCTCTGATAAATCGAAAGAAAAATATTAACAATTTTCCCCGAAAATTCGTGATTTATCCAAGGAAATTTGGCAACGTCTGAAGGCTCAAACGGCGTTCTTTCTTAGCAAGGAAGAACTTCCTTCCATTACAATAATTCGATCACATGATTTAAGTACACTGGAAAAAAACCACACATTGGATTTAGAGTCCAGACTCTTGAAACATCGACAAGGAAAAATACTCTTGATTCAATAAGATTTAAGCTTAAATCAAGAACCAAGCCTCTTGATTTGAGCGGATTTCCTTTTGATTTAAGCTTAAATCTGATTGAATCAAGAGTCCTTTTTCTTGTCAATGTTTTCAAGAGTCTGGACTCTAGATTCAATGTGTTTTTTTCTTTCCAGTGCACGTACAACCCAACATTTTTTTCTCAGTGTGTGCTCCGGCAAACTCTGTCCCAGATCGAAATGTCACCAGAGGGATTGCAACATCGGGGTGCTCCTTTCTACGGCGAGGCACCGATCTCCTCGGCGGACCCCGCTTAAGTGGGGTTTCGTGGAGCGAGAAAGAACCCCGGATTAATCAATTTTAATTAGAGAAGGTGAGGGACAGCGGCTCGGCGCGGAGCTGTCAAGGCATCGCCATCGCCCCCAATCGTCGTTGCGTTGGTCGGCAACGTGCTCGAGGGTTGGAGTCCTCGATGATCTCGGGTGTGGGAGTGAAGATCGGGAACCAGGACTTACCTCAACTGGAGTCAACACGCGACCGCGGGATCCCGGCCACCCTGTGCCGCCTGCGGTGTCTTAAATCATTTCTCGCTCCTCTCATTGCCCACTTCCTGCCGCTGATGCGTCAAGTGTCCACTCTGATTGCCAGCAGTCATGCCCCACTCGGGATTTTTCCATTGTGAGTGCGATCCGCCTTTGAACATTTTTTTTCTCCGTTACTTCTTCGTCTCGGTCTTCGCAGATGGACAGTTCCGTATGGTACATACGTCGTTTCTAAGCTGAGCCATATATCGACGGTGAAACTACCAAACCACGTATCTCGTTTGCGGTGTTTAAAAATCTACGCTCGCATTTTATTTTTTTGAAGTAGACCAAATCAATATCATTCCTTGAAATTTTCACAGAATTTTCTCTGCACGATGAGGAAAAATCGCAAAAATTTTCTACACTGGACGTTAAGTAGTTTTTCATTTAAAAAATAAAGTATGACAAGAAGTCTGCGACGTCGCAAACCGAGATACGTGGTTTGGTAGTTTCACCGTCGATATTGTATAGTTCCTATAATTGCAAAATGCAGTACACGGAGAAAAAAACTTCTTGTATGGGACCCGAAGTTGAGGTCAGGATCTCTGAAGTTTTCGGATCACGCAACTAAAAACTTGAGGTCCACCTGCCGAAGTTCGGGTCAGACATCTGAAGTACTTAGGTATGTGCCGGATACTTCAGATGTGTGACTCGAACCCTTCGGTATGTACCTAAGTACTTCAGATATCTGACCCGAACTTCGGCAGCTGGACCTCAAGTTTTCGGATGCGAGATCCGAAAACTTCAGAGATCCATATGACCTCAACTTCGAGTCCCATGCACGAAGTTTTTTTCTCCGTGTACGATGAATGTATCACTGTAACAGTTATTTCACCGATTTGTGCAAGTACAAAATGGACCGCGTTAAGCAGAGAAGAAGTAAGCTACATCAGCTAGTGCTAAATTTAAATGGGCAGTTTAATTTTTTACATGAAAGAAAACTATTGTGCGGATTTTTGTGCAATGAATTTTCTGCATAGTGCGGAGTAAATTCCTTATTGTTTTCAAAGGAATCCGCACAAACTTTCTCTTGTAAAACATTAAACTACTAAGCTTTTGGAAATTTTGATTTCCGCAGCCTGGGCCGAGGATTTCCGCCCCAGCTGCCGAGCTTTTGCGGAAAATGGGCATGACCGAAATTATTTCACCTTGTAGAGATCGCCTCAATACGACCAGAATTTTCAAATGTGAATTCTTATCGGACTGAGAAAATTCCAATGCGGGGGACAGAGCATCCTCATCGATTGACATAGAATTCCAAACGCTATTTTATTGCAGTATATGATCTGAATTCCTAAATCGAGAATTCGAGATCTCGGAGTAGCATCGCGCTCGGCCGGGGTAGCCATAGGGCCTAACCTCTTTGATATAGTTCATGTGTTTTTAACTGCGCGCACTTAGAGAGTGCTGAAAGTAGTTTCTACCCTCCAACTATAACGAGTTTTTAACTCCAATTTTTAAATAGACAATGTTCGAATATCGAAAATTGCGTACTTCCGGGTGTGGCCTGAAACTCACAATCTCGAGTTATTCTTAGCGGGAGGGAATTATCTTTTATCCTCGCACAACAACGATCAGTTGTCATCGCGTTGAGCGTTTATAGTCAAGTTAGTTTGTCAAACTGAGCCTGATATTCCTTATTCCCCATTACATTTTTCCAGTGAGAATATCCTCAGTTTTTATTCCTAGAACTTTATACTTTTGCATCCACATTGTTTTTCCTTTCATGTATCAATTTCCATCCTTTTCCTAACCTGCAAAACTTTTTTCTCCAACATGCTCTGATACCTCGATCCAACTTAGCCTCTCGTGTGCTGCACTGGAAAAAAAAACCACGGCGACCAAGTACACCCATCGGATTTGTTTCCTAAAAATCAAAATGAGCACATCAAACATTGATTTATGGAACATCAATTTCTCGATCATTTTAAAATGTATGTATTGATCTTACCGAACACTGGAAAAAAAAAACACATTGGATCTAGAGTCCAGACTCTTGAAAACATTGACAAGAAAAAATACTCTTGATTCAATCGGATTTTTGCTTAAATCAAAACGAAATCCGCTTAAATTAAGAGGCTTGCTTCTTGGTTTAAGCTAGATTCTGATTGAATCAAGAGTACTTTTTCTTGTCGATGTTTCTAAGAGTCTGGACTCTAGATCCAATGTGTCGCGCACATGGATATTGCAAGCGTCTTGATTTGATCCTTGGATGTTAATGACCTTTAATTTCCAAATATACAAAACCCTTGCCTTTAGATCGCATCCAAAATCCATAAAATCAACAGAAAAAAACTCTATCCATAAGGTACCGATTATACGGGGAGCAGGGTCTCATGTTTCCTGTCTCTAATCAGATAGCGTGTTACAACTTGCTCTCGAATACCTAGATACATCTTGAAAAATCAGTCCTCTTGTCACTGTTATTAATAAGCCGAGTTACTCGGGAAAAGCTACCGCGTTAAGTCGAAAGCTTGAGGCACGAGACAAGGCCGGTCGTCGCCGAAGTCGAAGATGAAGCGGGCCCCACAAGAATCGGCTCCTCGCTTGGGTTTCTCTCCTCATGACCAGTGCATTCGTAATCTGCCTTCGATTGGATTTTTCGAATCCGTCCATTTGTTTAATGAAAAGTAAGCGAAGGGTCGGAAGGAGGAAAAAAAGCCGAGACAACGTCGCGTCGCGGGAGATGGAGTAAAGTGTTGCAGCGTTGCCTGTTTTGAGGTAAAATGGATATAGGCGTAGGAAAATGAAGTGGATTTAAAGATTTTTTAATGAATTCAGCACGACGTTAAAAAAGTGTTTGAGAATCTTTAGGTATCTTTCTGCTGTATTATTTGTTTGGGGAGTTTATGAAGTGTGCGACTGTCGTCTAATGTCGAACATAGTGGAGTCAGTCCTATTCAAACACAGTTTTTGAAACAAAGTCCTTTAAGTACTTCAAAAAATTCCTTAGAATATGATCACTTCCCGCGCCTTGACATTTTGGTAATCTGTTTATTAAAACACCATAATTAATTCGGGATGAAAGCGTGTGTCAAAACATGTATTTCGATGGGCGAAGTCGAACAATGCGTATCCATTGTGATGTCTGAAATTGCCGCTCATTTTTCATCTATTTATTTTTAAAAAAATTATTCAGCATGTATTCTCTTGAAGTTTTTCTTTGGATATTTTTCATTTGTTTGGAAATATTCTCAGAAAATTTTAAGGATACAATTTGCTTGGTTTTGTTCTAAAACAAAGATAAAAAAAGGAAACTCAATCGGNAAAGGCGGAAATACATACATACATACATACATACATACATACATATATACATACATATATACATACATATATATATACACATGAATTTGAATAGCATATATTTTCGTGATCTACGACCCGTGATCGGTGCTCTTCACAATGTCTCAGGTCTGGGTCCGACATCATGGGAGAATGCAATAGTGTATTTCCTTCGGAAAATACACTAAAAAGGAAACTCAATCGGGAATTCTGTGACACGTTGCAATAAAGATACGCATTTTTCGACTTGAGCATATTAATAATAATACCATTGATATACATAATAAGAATACTAATGAAATACAATTCAAATTTTTAAGAATAACCGTTTAACGTAAAAATTAAGTTTTTATACATCCGAAGCGGGTATGGCTGTCGCCAATTTTTAAGCATCCAGTCTTGAAATCGAAGAAGTTTATTACAAAGTTAACATAACAGCTTGCGTTTGAAAAAAAAAAGTTCTGGCTATGGGAGCCGTAAATAGGGGCTGTACAGACAAATTGCCCTTCCCGGGCAGAAATTTCCGGGTGCAGAACTCGTTGCTCTGTCTTCTGAACCTGGAGCAGTCGAAACTATACGGCGCCAGCACCTGGAACTTTCGGCCTCTAAACCCGGGACGGATGGTATGTCTACATAGTCCAAAGCGCGGCTTCCACGGCCGGAGTTTTTTTCAGTACATTACATTCGGATCACAAATAAGCTTCAAGGGAACTAAAAAAATTGAAATAAATATTACAATGAAAGTAAAAAACAGAATCGAGATCCTTTTGAAATCTGGCAACGCCGGGTGCCGAAGCCGAATCTGGTCCACCGCTGATTTATTAGCGGTCGGCAACTGGCTGTTTACATAGTCGAGTCGGAAACTAATCAGTGGTCGACCAGTATGNGGGGGGGGGGGGGTTGCTGGGGCAGAGGACCTCGCCTTGGGGATTCGGATGCGCCCAGCATCCCGCCGGAGTGCTCCACCTCAAGAGAGGGCGACGTGTCGACAAGGAGTGTCCTCACAAGAGAAGACTCCATGTGTCTCTTCTTTGTCATCCTCCAGACGCCCCCCCCCCCCCCCCCCCNTAGTCTTCCGGGTTTGTCCGGGAAAGAGGCAAGGGGCATCTCGATGGTCGCCCGAGAGGCTCCGGTCATACGAAGCCAACTGTGAAAACACACATTCGAAAGTGTTTTTATAGGGTTAGATTTCTTCGGGATTGAAAAAATGGTAAGTTTTTTCTTTCGGGTGCACCGAAAAAAAGGGTCATGACCCGATGCAGTTCAGTATACGCTTTTCTGTCTTGAGAATGGAATCCAACACGGTTGCACGAACCATCATCCTCGGTTGCACGAACCATCATCCTCGGTTGCACGAACCATCATCCTCGGTTGACATCAGCTCAAACGAGATTCAGGTTCTTCTAGGACTCGGGCTCCAACGCTTTTTCAGATGAATCTTAACTCTTTTTTTTTTGCCCCGAGTACAAATGTAAACCACTCACATAAGGATAATTGGTTTTCTACCGGTAAAATGTGAGGGATCCTCCCAATTTTTTCTCAAATTTGAGCATCTCTAGCGATGAAAAGTTAAAGTATTACACCTACAAAATACCCTCTATCCAGTTTGAGCCGTCACAATCCTTTGAGGGAATATATTTCCTCTCGGACTTCGGGGCAGAAGACTCTAAAAGAAAGGAACCTCCGGAATTTCGACTGCCAATTTTCTTACGCGACTTCAAAGTTTAAATTCTTTTCGATTCTAAGGTAGGTAACAATAATTGACATAATATTTCTAAACGAGTGTAGGAATTTTCACGGGTTACACTGCTAGTTCAAATATGAAAAAGAACTCAAACGCCTAAAATAGATTCTAGGTGGAATTCTGTGGTTTCCGGATAAGGACTCTTGTCTCTGTGTGAAAAAGTATTCCTTTTTTTTTCAAATTTTGACCTCAAATTCTGGCTCAGTTTAGAAACAACGTATGTGCCATTAGTTTTTCTATGGGCATAAGTGTTTTTATGTATAAGCTAGAAGTTATAGTTCCGAATTTCAAAATGTAGTCCAATTGCATTCGATCATGGGAAAATGCGGAAATACTCCATAGGGACACCCTGTATGTTCGTCGTGCGTTAAAAAAGAAGAAGAAAGGAACTCGGTTGTTTCGCACTTGACTCATTCATTTTTTCCGCGATTATTATCATAAGCGGTGGACGTTGACGAAGACAAACGGTATCGAAATGCAACGAGCCATTCTGGAGGAGGAAGTGCGAATCGCGAGCGGATTTGGCTGGATTCCAGAAACGCGGAATCCATAGCATGACTTGTGTTGGTGAGTTCCTATATACTTCATCCGTGGGAGATCGCGGCTACAGCCCTGGGGTGAAGTCGAAACTGCAGGCGGTCATATGCATTTCCTCTGCCCGGGATGCAGTACCGGTGCAGGACGAGTGCCGCCCTTTGGTTTGATAAAGCCATATGAATCCTCTTCAACCTATAGCACCACACGACTATTTTGAGTAATATCGATGGCCAAAGTGCGAAATCGTGTATCTCAGTTTGCAAGTTGCAAACTTCCTGACGTAGGTACGGTACTTACTAGGTATGTTTTTTCTTCGAAAAATTATTTCCTTATCACTTTTTGAAAACTGTGTAACTTTTTTTCCCCCATCAGCAGAATATTCTGTTAAAGTTTCCATCTATGAAGTTGCCTTGTCTTTCTTCAAAATAATATGAAAAGTGCGGAAATTTTGAAACACTGCAATGGAGATACGTGGTTTTGCGCATAATTTCATCCTTATTCGGTTTAAAAGTGTGGAAGGGGAATGTGCAAATTTCGAAGACTACATTTTACAATAGGACGTATTTCTATCAAACGGAACTATGTGCATTATGACGTGAGCCCTTATGCATAAATTCTCGTGGATCTATGCACATAGTTCCGTTTGGTAGAAATATGTCCAACAGGGAACCATCCACAAATCAATCCGCATATTTTTGACCGTTTTCAAAAACGAAATGAGCGCCATTCGTTTAGATTCAAGGTAATGTTGTTCGATTTGTTTGCCTTTAAATTTTTGAAGGATGACCTATTATTTTAACATCACGCAATTTTTTTTTAAAAAAAAAAAACAGTTTTTGTCGCATGGACAAATGAGTGTGCGGTTATAAGAACCGAATAGTGTTGCCGATCTAAAACACCATAAGCACCTTCGGTTTATACGACCGAACTTCTTTTCTCGGTGTACATCGCCGGAAAGCAGTCCCTCGGAGAATCCGTCGGAATGTTGGGCTGCATAGTGGCCAAAGCTACCCATACCCTCCAGTTTTTTTCAATTTTCTTGGCAACCCTGTGTCGGAGGTTGAGCCGATGCAGCCGGTCGAGCGGGCCTTCGTTGCCGGTCACCCCGGCTCATTAGGCAAAGAAGTCAGGTTGTCAGGGCATCGGGAGTGTTAATTGTAAATATTAATAAGGTCCGACGCGAGGGTAATCGGTTTTGTTTAGCCAACGAGTGTCAGAAAATACTCCGAAGGGATTCACTGCATGGCCGAGTGCTTTGTAATTCTCGGCCCGTTCTCACGCGCCCAACTGGAGCTTTGGAAACGGAGTCACGAGATGCATCGGCTGCACTTGCAAATTAAACCGTCCGCGAGCCGAGCTTGCATCATGCGAGAGGACGGGAAACTCTGGAACCGCACTGCCGTACTAAGGAAAAACGCCGTATGAACCTCCAGACGGTGCCAAGTTTCCTCCGATAAACATCGAATTTACTAGAAAAATTGCGAATATTATTTTCCAAAATTTTCAGACAATTTTGTACACAATTTAATCTAATATATCTGAAAATTTGAAAGAAAAATGTGCATAAATATCGTCAAAAATACATGTTTTATCAAGGGAAATTTGGCAACTCCCGAATGTTCATACGCCGTTCTTCCTTAGCACGGCAGCGCAGCGTTCGCCGCAGTTCGACGCGTGTCCCAAGGTTCACAAGTTTTGGGCGCCTACGCAGAGGGAAGACGCAACAAATGGACGTATTTCTGCGGAACGGAACTATGTGCATTAAGACATGAGCCCTGAGATCCATAAGAATGTATGCATGATAGAGCTCACGTCATAATGTACATAGTTCTATTTGGCAGAAATACATCCAAATGGTGTGGTGCTAAAGCTTTCGAATGCAACTGCTTTACCATAAAAATGACGCCTTTACTGCCAGACGGACCGAGTTAGAGCATCTATATAGGGATGGAGAATAAGGACATCTTGGTAATTACGAGATCACGGAGCTTTTAAAGCCTAAAAGGGTTTGCCAACCTACGCTGAAAAAAGAACTCCGGCCGTGGAAGCTGTGCTTACAGGCTATGTAGACATACCGCCCGTATTCCGGGCCCAGAGGCCGAAAGTTTCGGGTGTAGCACCCGGCGCAGTCGGAGATACGACTCCACCACCCGGAAGTTTCGGCCTCTGAGCCTAGAACGGACGGTATGTCTATATAGCCCGCAATTTTTTTTCCAGTGTACAAACTTTAATTATTCAGAATGATTTATTATTACAATTTTTACGACCTTTTGTCTGTAAAGCACGTATTTGACTTGGCTGTTGCATCAATTTACTCATTTTCGCGAGAGGACATTCACTTATGCACATACTTGGCTATCCTGGTTTGATATTACAATCTAAAGATTGGCAGCGACATTTTTCTAGTGGTTTTTCGAGTTAGAAGGTTGGCCCTTTCGGGCCCTAAGAGCTCCAAATTATTTTGACTTGTCCGTACTCTCCCCATATAGGTGCTCTAGACCGACTTTAACTGAAACGCACCAAGGTCCAACTTGAGTGAATATGCGTGTCAAAAATAGATGACTTACGAATTTTCATCGCATGGCGTAAAGCGTGCCAACTGAAACTTCGAAATTGAAAACCAAGCTTAATCCTACAGAATAAAAAGACATCAAAATGAAAGTTCGATGCTCAACTTTCATCGGAAACGATCTCTATCAGGTGCCACATTGGAAAAAAAAAAAAAAAAAAAAAAAAAAAAAAACATTGGATCTTGAGTCCAGACTCTTAAAAACATTGACAAGAAAAAGTACTCTTGATTCAATCAGATTTTCTTGAATCAAAACGAAATCCGCTTAAATTAAGAGGCTTGGTTCTTGATTTAAGCTTAAATCTGATTGAATCAAGAGTACTTTTTCTTGTCAATGTTTTTAAGAGTCTGGACTCAAGATCCAATGTGTTTTTTTTCCAGTGTAATCGAGACCTAAAAATTGAAAACTGAGCCTTACCTTAATAATTTTATATCGTAATCAAGCGATATTCTATCTACCGACTCTGATTCTCTCTTGGGTTGACCCTCCTCATGCCGGATACGATGTCATCATCCTTGTAGTTGTTCAAATTCTACGACTCCTCCACGCCCGACGAGTCGAAACTCGTGATTTAATGGGACGATGTCAAGTGCATGATGAATGATACCCACATGAACTATGGTATCATAGATCCTCATGCAATCAAGGGGTCTTACCGGAATGTCGATACCATTACGCCGCCCATCGCAGTCCAGTAGAAATCGCATTAGGAGGGTTTGTTCCTGGTAGCGTACGTGAGTTCACTCTAGCAACGATCTATTCCGCAAAAAGTTTGGCAATGATGTCTAATCGACTCTGAACAGTTCACTTTTTTTAATTAGACGATTTGACGTGAAACAGTTATTATATCTCGTCACAGATGTGATGATTCGACTCTTTAGGACCACAAAGAAAGGGATATTATTAGTTCAGATTCTGGCTATTTCGACCGTTTTCCGTGTAGTGTTCTCTTCTTACGTTACCTACTTACCTATTCAAACGTGAAGTGCTATAAATTAAGTACTCTTCTTGCCCTAGTGAGGTTAACCTCAAGTATCCATCATTTATATTAATACGGTATGTCCATACTCGCCTTTTCTACCTCCGGTGAAAGGGTATTTCCATTCATTATCACAAACTTTAATTATCTAAATCCTTCTCCCCTCAAAAGATTCAATTACTGTGACGGTCAGTTTATCAGGGTAGCAAAGAGCTTTTACGTGCTTCTATACATGAAAACATGCACAATTAAACAGTGAAAATCGAGACCTAGTTCGTTCAACGACTCTTCAGTAACATTTTATCGGCGGGAGAAGTAAATCCATTGATTAATCCATAGTTCTGGCAATGCTCTCCTTCAAACGCGAACCTATTAAATCATCCATAATATCTGGTCGGCCATGTAGAGGCGAACTGTTAAACTTACGTTTCATCACGGAATACTTACGCAGTTGGAGATTTCACACGATTAAGGCCTTGACATTCTTAATTAGCACCCAGAGCATTTTCGCCTAGCACGAAAATACCTGGCAAATACTCTCCCTTTCTCTGTGTCCGTGGCCTTCGAGGTGCTCTCTCGCTCCGCGGTTTTCTCACACACGCACTCCTTCTTCACTTCTTTTCTTCTTTTTTCTCGTATTTTTCATGTTTAATATTTTCATATTGTTATAGAACATAGTGGTTAAGTTAGCTCTATCAGTTTTCAATATGTTCCGATATCTATCAGTTTGGTATTTATGTTAAAAGGGGTGACTTCATCTCTATACAGTCTGCTTTTTTGGCATGATCAGTTGGTATACCACTCTAGATCAATTTGAGTATTCAATGGAAACATTCCATACGAAAGCAAACATAAAGACTGTCCTAAATGCACTTCTCATTTTCGTTTTTTAAGTGAACTAAAGTGACTTTCAAGATGCGGTTGTATGTATTTGCGTGCAAATGCAGATACATTCTAAGAATTTTTGGCGCTTAACCGTCAAAAAATTCCAATAGGTATGGAGTGAGAGAGACGATGATTAACTGCCGTTTCATCAGTGTCACTTCAAAGTTGCATGCAAAGCGATAATCATGAAACTGCGCTCGAAAAACGCCAGCCACATAGGAGTCATAAGCTGCAACTTTGTTACGCATAAAATTAAATATTAATGACAGAATCTGATATCGCTGTTCGCTGGATCGAAGCGATCTGGAGAGGTCGTGTGCTACGGTGTCCGCGGGCAGCCATTAGAGTTAACAACACGTGTGAACTGTAAAAACAATAATTCCCTCTCCATTTGTGACACGAGGCATATTTTCTACAGTAAATTCATCGGTTAAAACACGTTTTTGTCTCAATTTTAATTTTAGAAATATTGTCCTCGATTAAAAAATATTTCTCAAGCTCAAAAAAAAAAAAGATCTTTTGGTACACTGGAAAAAAAAGAATCTTAAATTTGCCGCCAAGAAGTATTTCTTCTTAAATCAAGAATTTTTCTGGTTAATATAAGCTACTTTTTGGCTTAACCCAAGCATTATTTTGCTTGTATCAAGAAAAAGTCAGCTTAAAGCAAGAAAAAAAATTTCTTGGCGTCAAATTCAAGAATCATCATGCTTGATCCAAGCTACTTTTTTTTCAGTGTACAAATTAACGTTTCACTTATCTTGGAGGAACGTTTTAGAGTGAATAAAATCAAATGAATTAAGGTTAATTTTTTCCTTTTTTGTTTTCGTTAAAAAGAAATTAGTTTTTCTACCATTGGCAAAGTTGCATTTTTCCCCTCAAAATTGGATTCTTGCTCTTGAACTGAACGGTTTAATTATGAGAACACGGTGTAAATGAGTCTTGCCTCTTGACTGTTACTAGATCCAAAAACAAGGATTTCTTTACGGAGGCATGATATCAGTGGCTTCAATCGCAAATTGTGTATTTCCGCTCATGACGTCTTGAATTTTTCTTCCAAATGAAGCTGATCAACAGTCTATCTTCAATGTTATTAAGAAATCCCGTAACTCACCCAAAAATATCCGCAAAAATGCCGCACAGACATTTTGGTCACTTAACCTCTAAAAAAATCGAAACACAATCGAAATTTTTGAAACGCAGCAATCATTAAGATACGCACTTTTCAACTTCAGCCACAACATGAATGTGGCAACTTACTTGACGTGACGTGACGCGGCGACGCAGGGGCGGGCCCTGACGCGGCGCGTCACGCACGTCGAGCTGCAGGCCGCGCTCTCTCGCGGAGAATGCAGTGACGACGCGACGCGCCGATGACGACGTTGAGGTAGGTCCTGGTCTTGCACGCGAGTTGCATCACTACGCAAATAAAACGCGAGACCCGCCGCGCCGAATGCCCCGAACACGAGGACGCGACGCGTAGTCGGCGACCGTGTTACGGCTACCGGCTACCGGTCGGTTGTAATGACTGTCCTATTCTTCGGCGCGCAATGCCGGAGAATCGCACGCATTTCAATCCAAAGGAACTATATCCAGTCTAACATGAGCCTTACGAACCACAAGAATACATGCATGAAAAGGATCATGTCCCGATGGATATAGTTCCTTTTGATTTAAAGGCGTCCAATCATCGTGCTCTCGTAGAGAAAACTACAACGTCTTCTGAGTGCGGAAGCGCGGAGCAACACTCGAGGAAGCTAGCTTGGAATTGTTGGAATCCCCGGGAGATTCTTCCGTCGAATTATTGACTTTTTCAGTGGAAATCAAACACAGTCTGATTCTGTCTAACGTGACTCGATTTCGGGGTCTTTGGCGCGAGGAAATCCGAATGTATGAAACATGGGGAAAAAACTATGAAATTTTGGGGAAAGTTGTCGAACGCTAGACTTGGACGTCATGGAATCGTTATTAGATCCTCCGGTGTAAAGATCAAAATTTTTGTTAAAAATTAGACGAAATCTGATGTTTAATGTTGTACAACACGACATTGACCCATATAGTCTTCGATTTGAGGTCTACTTCGCAATTTGGAACTACAATATTTGGCTCAGTTTAAAACCGACGACCGTAGCATTAGTATCCCTATGCACCTGAGTGTTTTTACGGATGGGATAGAAATTGTATTTCCAAATTGCAAAATGTAGTCCATTTTTTAACCGATCAACGAGAAAATTCAAAATTTCTAAATTGCGGGCACGCGGTACAATTCAGGAATAAGCTAACTGGGAGCTTTTGTAATGCAACAGTTGGACTCAAAAGAAGGCAGATGACTGAGCAATCGTGAATAACCTGTGTGCCAGTATACGAAAATAACAGAGAGTACATTGAAAAGTGTGAAATCCACTCCTCAATGCTTAACTTTTGGCGTCAGTTTACGCGTTTTTAAATTTCCCCGCGAGAATTTTCTTTCGTCTTTGTCGGCAAACAGGTTTCCCGAATTACGCGAATGTTTGAATGGGCGCTAGTGTAAGAAAGACCTACTTTTAGCGCACTTTACTCCAAGCGTGGGCTTTGAATTAGTAGCTACTCTAATGTAGCTCGAAAGCGCGATTGCAGGTAAAGTGGGTAAAGTGGTGCGTTGGTGCTAACGCAAATCGCTAACAAGAAAATACTGAGCAGGCTGATACACTCTTTATGGCAGTGACAAGGATCTTGCCGGATGGGTGACTGCTGAAACCGGTGATTCTAATTTTTACTCCGGGGAAGAAATTTCTATACATCTTGCTCCATTTGAATCATGTTTTTAATTCATTATCTCCCATAATTTAGGCCTCACTTAAACCTATTTTCATATCAATAAGAAAATTCTTTAATGACCGCTGGTTAATTAAATTTAATTTGATTGACTTTTTCCAACCGGTTAATTGCTTCTTAAGACGACTTGTACATTGTCATCTTTTGACGTCATTCAGGGACGCACTGCTATAGTTAAAATCAGCAGTGTCTCGAGTTGTAGCGCTGCTCAACCAGAAGTTTCCGTTGTATTTCCTCACGATTTCTTATTGAATATCCGCACGGCAGCTAATCATGACCAGACGTTTTCTCAGCCGCAGTTAGTGTTTCCCACTTGATGTGGCAATCCTCCCATCTCTGTTGCCAATTTGTGTGCATAATTCGCTTATCTTTGATAATTCTTGCAAAAAATTGAAGGCGAGACCGGGTTGTGGAGGATTTGTTGGCTCCTACGCGCAAACACAAATTTTAGAGGAGTGTCCATATAAAAATGCCCGAAATTCAAAAATATGAAATTTCCAACAGTTAATAGCTTCCAGTTCAAAAACTGAAGTCTTAAGAAAAAACTGTCGCAAATTCTGAGCTACCATGCTCTAAACACGAAATCGCTCTGTTTGATCTGGTGATAGTTTGGAGGCTTGGTTGTATGAACCAAGAATACGGTTCATAGAGCCAGGATCATGGTTTCTTGAAAGTTGAACCAAATCAAATGACCAATATAGAACACTGTATACTTACAGTCCATATGACAGATTTTTTTCTCAGTGTGGGGTCCCTATGACCATTGACAGTCACTTACAGAGGTTTAGTTACGAGAAAGCTCGGTTCCATAAACCAAGGATTCGGTTCCCAGAGCCAGAAGTATTGTTACTTGAACCGAATAAAACACTGGGGAAAAAAAACACATTGGATCTAGAGTCCAGACTCTTAAAAACATCGACAAGAAAAAATACTCTTGATTCAATCGGATTTATGCTTTAATCAACAACCAAGCCTCTTATTTTGAGCGGATTTCCTTTTGATTTAAGCGTAAATCTGATTGAATCAAGAGTATTTTTTTTGGTCCATGTTTTCAAAAGTCTGGACTCTAAATTCAATGTGTTTTTTTTTCCCCCCAGTGAATGCCCGATGTAGAACACTGTATTTATTGTCCATATGACAGATTTTGTTCTTAGTGCGGGGTCCCTATGACCATTGACAGTCACTTACACTTACAAAGGTTCAGTTACGAGAAAGCTCGGTAGCATAAACCAAGGATTCGGTTCCTAGAGCCAGAAGTATTGTTACTTGAACCGAATAAAATGCCCGATGTAGAACACTGTACTTATAGTCCCTAAGACAAATTTTGTTTCTCTATTGTCAGTCACATACGCGTGTATGGAGATTCGCCGAGAAAATTGGCAACTGGCTGATGCACCGACTGCATTCTGCACATAATAGGTCCGTGGGGCAAGCCACAAGGACGCGCTGCGAGTGCGGATACCGGCTTCGGCTCCAACTAGATGGACGTCCGCGGGCGGGCATAAATATGTCAATTCGTTTCGGCTCGTCCAGAAAGAATAATTATTATTTTTATTCAACTGGGTGTTGCATTTTCATCGGGCGTAATTAGATGAACTGGTAGTCGGTCGCCCGGCGACCGGTCGGTCGCTCCCGCTGACTAATTAGGGCCCGCGTATGAGCCGAGTAATTGGCACCAGGCCGCTTGTTCGTGGGTCTTTTTAACGCCTTGTTCCTCCGTTTAATCGGGCATTTAGTTCATATTAAAATAATCTCATTCTCCATCGAAAGTTTATGTTCTCTTGCTCAATGCGACGCAAATAGCTTAATCCGATAACCGCTGGCCACGCGTACTCTCGCTTGCGAAAGCGAACAAATCCGGGACATGTCAAACACATACCCAAAAAGAATTGAAACCAGTGTGACAAATGCACTGCGACTAGGTGCCAATTTGCAATTAGATTTTCAACAGGAAGGCTCATCTAGAATGTTTTGGTGCTGATGAAATGAAGAGGAGAATTAAGTTGAGCTGTAGGAGAGCAGAATATGTGTCGCTGGCAACTAACAGTCACCGGCAACTCGCAAGCCACTTGTGAATACTATAGAAAAGCGTAAATCCCAAAAAAAGAAGGTAAAAGCACAGTAAGTTTACAAGATTAAGGTACTGATTATTTTGCCTTTCGTGTGAATAGACACAGCTTCCTCCGTGAAAACATCGCAGTTGCAGGCACACTCAGGAGAGCGTTGAGTGAACTCCGCGACCGTAGTAGGGCTCGCGTAGGATAGGCAACTAAACTAACTCCGGGACGAAGCGGTGGGTATCACAAAAAATGAAGGCGCCAAAAGACCGAAACCATGCTTTTGAAGGTCACTACCCATCAAACCTTCAATTTGTGCACTTTAATAAATGCGATTTATCGAAATAACATGTGAACCGCTCGCAAATTGCTGATGATCCAGGATCCTCCCTTATCGTCTCGGATTAATTTTATATTACGATTGTTGCGGGTATTATTATCAGCCATCTGTTTTTTGAAGGAGGAATATCAATAAGAGTCATTTTCGAGCCCGTTTTAGCCGAAATTCCCCAAGTTTGCGATTTTTTTCTCATTGAAGGTATATGTTTTCGATTTTGGTGGACATGGCGGATTTTCTGGCTTTCGACAACAAACTTGCAAAATCCGCATTTTTTGCCATCACTGGTCCTCAAACCCATGTTTCGACTAGTATTAGACCCTAAATGACACTTTTTTTTTCTTTTTTTTTTTTCTTCCCTTTATTTTTTTCTTTATTGTAAATGACACCTATCATGACCAAATCATGATGCATTCCGTTGAATGTATATAGACCTTCAATGAGTAAAAAATCGAGCTTGAGCAAATGAGCATCAATGAAATTCAGCTAGTGTGAGCTTAAAAACGGCCCTCGTCGATACTCCTTTTAGTTCTATTACCCCTGATTGCATTTTTTCTGTATTCTCGCGCTATTTATCATTTTACAATTGTAAAACCTCGTTGCAAATGGGGTCTAATATGCACGAGTAAAATAATTACCGATAATTAAACCGCCACAATTTCCTGAACAAACCCGCGCGAGTGAGGCGACGACGCGAACCCACACCTCGGGGCGAGGCATGAATGATAGATTATCGATTCTTCCCCATTTAAATCAAAGTAAAGAATCGATTATTAAGATATTCTTTGAGAACACCCTGTCTATCGATCCTTTTCCGTAGGTTCAAACGACAGATCAATCGATAAATCGCAAAGCACACCACGCTGTTGGCGAACCCTCGGCGGCTATCCCAAGCGCGTCTGCACTACCGTGCTAAGGAGAAACGTCGTATGAACACTCGAGAGTTGCCAAATTTCCAGTGACAAAATATTTATTTTAGAGGAGAATTATGAATATCATCTCTCGAAATTTTCAGATAATTTAGATCTGATTGCGAATATAATTCCTCAAAAAATGGGAGGAAAAATATTCACAGATTTCCCTCCAAATTCGTATTTAATCCAAGGAAAATTGGCAACGTCCGACGGTTCATACGGCGTTCTTCTTTAGCACGGGTATATGTCTGGCGGGGCCCGCTCGTCTTTCCTCCTTCCTTAATCTTGTCGGCTCGCTCTCAAGTCTCAACCTCAACGTCACCGGTTTCAGGGTTTACTTTCTCTCGTGTCCGCGACTCGGCCGATGTTTCAGAACCGATCGGCCCGTCACACGGACGAGCGACGCAGCCGGACTTTTAGCGGTAACAAGCCAGGGCCTTTGCCAAGTCCCCCCTAGCTCTCTAACCCCCCGAGTACCTCCTTCGACCCTTTGCTCCCCGCTTGGCAAGCGACGCTTGTCAGGTGTTTTTATAGAATAATATTCATGAGGAGAGCGCGAGTGGTCGGACGCGTCTGATTGGATACTCATTACTTTTGGATAATTACACGGGGACTGCGTGTGAATTTGATGCGGTTGGCAAGGGTTAAGGGCTTAATAAACTTCCAGCTCCTCCGACTTAAGGGCGTATCGAAATTTCAACGTGAGCGCTATTTTACATAAGAATCCATGATTTCTGGGGTTCACGCCGAAATTGAGATGCATCTTAATGCTGGAGGGGCGACGTCTTGCGTGTCGTGGTGGGATGCATAGTTAGTAGTTACACGCGGGAATGCTTAGGCTCTCGACGTAAGGGCGTATTTAAATATAATTCCACATGAACCACAGAAACTAGAGAGTTATATGGAGAGCAGGGCTCATGTAGAAATTGAGAAACGCCCCTACATCAAAGGAACGATGTATGATGAAAACCTGAGCTTTAAAGTGTTGCGGATACATTCAGTCATGTTTTACGTTGCAATCGCTGTTGGACTAATGGAATTTCAAGTTCATTCGACACTTGATAGGCGAAGTAAGGTGCATCTCGATCGCTGTTACTGAAATTACTGGTTTCTGACCAGATAACGCAGAAAAAAAGTTGAAACCAACTTCGAAACTTGGTAAGCACCGTTAAGTGTTGTTTAGATTGTGGGCAATTAAGGGTTTCTTTAATTCAACGGGAATCTAGTGGCGTAAGAAAGTCAATTTTTTTTTTTTGAAGAACATAAAACTAAAAGTTAGAAAAAACTTCTTCATAAAGATTCGATGAAGTTGAGGAAAAATTTGGGAACTTTTACAGGGGAGAACATAATGCACAATCCTAGCAACACCTGATGGCGCTGACTAGGTTTTCCGCATTCACACTCGAAATTTACCATTACTATATGTAGAGTGAATTTTATTGAGTTCAAGACTTCAGCTTCCAACGACGTTTGTATAAATAGACAGTTTTTAAATTATCACAAAATTCCTTGCTATTTTTCAATGTATTTCTAATATTACACCCCTATGATGATCAAACTCTTTAAGCTTTACTTTCTTTTTCAGGTAAGGACATTGCACTCTACCAATTCAAAATCCACGATTTAAAGCAACTTATGTAAGTTTATTTAAGTTAAAACCTAATGTCCTCTGCTCGAACCTTTTGCGATTGTTACTTTCAGCATAAGCAAACTTTAGACTTTTTTCTTTTAGCCTTTAATGTCTCCATGAGTCAAGCACCTCGCGTTCTTCGCCACGCTTACCTTCTTTTCCGTTCTGCGTTACAGTAGAGTGATTTTCCCTGAGCTGACAAGGAGAACTTCTCAAGTTGCCGCCTCCGATCGGGCTGAAAAAATTCGCATGAACTCTTTGAATGAAACTATTAGACCTGAGTTTTTTTGCTTTTTCCAATGCGCCCTTGAAACAGCCCCCAAAAATTCCGAAAAGTCTTGTTTTCAGCGCGCGTCAGAAACCCAGTGACGCCGCGCTAGGAGGGTTTTAGGCAAGGCGAAGGAGCGTTCGAGTTTAGCAGCTCCCTTCCCACCCGTAACTGAGCGGGCCTAGGTTCGAATCCCGACCTGGGAGATTTCTTCTTACGATCGAATTTGATTTCCTCACACAATTTTCGCAACAGCACTTCACATCGAATCACATTTAATACATTGTAACTTAACATCAAATAATTAACAACCATCACCAAACAAAAATTAATCAATGATCAATAGCTTCTTCAATTAGAGCTTTCGATGCTTGTTTGCTTGTTTGCTCGTTTTTTTTTTGTTTTTTTGTTTGGTTTTTTTTGATGATGGTTGAATAGTAACTGATGTTAAGTTCCAATGTATTCAATGTGATTCTATGTGAAGTGTTGTTGCGGATAATGTGTGAGAAAATGAATTTCGATCGTATAAAAGAATAGTCGGGATTCGAACCCGGGCCCGCTCGATCATGAGGCGAGCGCTCTACCGTAGAGCCATGGACCGTATGGGAAATCAGGAATCCTACCTCCTAATTTAAACCTTTGCAACGGTCTGTGCAAACTAATTAGACCGAGTGATAATTCGGACATTTTCGAGCGAAGCGAGAAGTGCATAGATTCCGGCGCGGAGTCGCCAGGTCCGCGTCGAGCTCACCGACCGAGCGAGGTATTATTGTCACCATTGTGTCCACTCCGAGCCTTTACCTGGCGGCCGGACCCTTGTCATCGTGGTCTACTGATGGACTAAAACTTGCCAACCAAATTTTTTATCATTCGTGAATTTATCCTTTATTTCGACGGATTCGGATTCAGCTTGGAGTCCTGATGAAAAGCATATATAATTGCAGGGAAGTATGATGGTAAGTTATCTACACAACTTGTTGAAGGAATTCGCGAGTTTTGTGATACAATAACTTACCATCACACTTACCTGCAATTATATATATTTTTCATCAAGATTGCCAGCTGAATCCGAATCCGTCGAAATAAAGGATAAATTCACGAATGATAAAAAATTTGGTTGGCAAGTTTTAGTCCATCAGTAGACCACGATGACAAGGGTCCGGCCGCCAGGTAAAGGCTCGGTGTGGACACAATGGTAACAATACCCCTCCCTCGGTGAGCTCGACGCGCGACGCGGACCTGGCGACTCCGCGCCGGGATCTATGCACTTCTCGCTTCGCTCGAAAAGGCCCGAATTATCACTCGGTCTAATTAGTTTGCACAAACTATGGCAAAGGTTTAAATTAGGAGGTAGAATTCCTCGTTTACCCACAAGGTCCATGGCTCTACGGTAGAGCGCTCGCCTCATGATCGAGCGGGCCCGGGTTCGAATCCCGACGATACTTTTATACGATCGAAATTTATTTTCTCACACATTATCCACAACAGCACTTCACATAGAATCACATTTAATACATTGGAACTTAGCATCAATTACTTTACAACCATTATCCAAAAAAAAAAAAAAAAAAAAAAAAAAAAAAAAAAAAAAAAAAAAAAAAAAAAAAAAAAAAAAAAAAAGAAACAAGCATCGACAGTTCTAATTGAAAAAGTTATTGATCATTGATTAATTTGTGTAAAACCTAACTCGAACGCTCCTCCTTCTTCCCTAACCCTGCCGGCGCGGCGGCGTCACTGGGTATGTCTGGCGCCTGCTCAAAACAAGACTTTTCGGAATTTTTTTGGGGTGCTGCCACGGCGAATTGGAGAAAGCAAAAAAAGGGAGTCTAATGTTTTCATTCAAAGAGTTCGTACGAATTTTTCCAGCCCGATCGGAGGTGGCAGCTTGAGAAGTCCCCCTTTTGAGTCCGTCTCATAAGAATATCCCGCCAGCACTAAGATCTTGCTCCCAATAGGTGCTCCCCACTCCTCACCCTACAGTATCTGTATAAGCAGAGTACAGTCATTTCAGAATATGGAGCTCGCGGGGCTCAAAAGAGCAACCCTCTAACTCGACAAGACACGAGAAAACTGCCGCTGCCAGTCCCCAGATTCCAACATCGCCAAGAGCTTTCTGTTGACGACAGGTGGAAGCTTTTACTTTCGGGGACTCAACACTTTCTTATGGACAATTATATGGGAGCAACAGTCATCACTCTCTTTTCGGCTGTTGACCCACCCACATGCTGGATGATGAGCTTCTGGTGACGTCATGAGCCAAACAAGTTTCCCAAACTTCGACTTGTTTGCAAAACGAAACTGCCAACACGTTGTTAAACATCAACCATGTAGGTAAGTCAACAGTTTAATGTTGAGGTCCCGAAAGTAAAAGCTTCCAAAATAGCTCCATAAGCGCTGTCTCCACTCGTTAAAATGGCGTCAAAATGTAAGCTCAAAGTGAATCGATTTCAACGATAAGTGGCTCTAAGTCGGGACCTGATGCAATTGATGAGTGTTGCATCTCAAAATAGAGTGGCGCGACTCTTTTTTGAACAACAATCGCGAACAGATCGTACTTATCGGTTCACTTTGAGCTTCCATTTTGACGTCATTTTGACGAGTGGACACAGAGATGTTTGAGTGGAGGGTCTCTTGTCTCTGGCTCTCTTGCTATAGGTACTCTACGTCAGCCTGAAGCTTCCGTAGAGCACGGGAAATAGGTAAAAGTACCGAGCAACTCCAACCCGTTGACGGGCGTCGGATACTGCCCGGGGCTCCATTTTCTAAGTGCTGCTTGTAATGCTGGGCAAGCTCGCGTGCCCGCAACGCCGCGCCGCGCCGTCGGCCGTGCGCGGCCGGCAAGAAAACGATTGAGAAACAGCCCGGCCGACGTCGCCGTATATCGGAGACGCAGCCGTACTCAAGGATGCCGGCGCTCTCAGTATGCGAATTCATGAAAAAGAAATATCATTATTACAGCTACCTTTTTAATAGGTCTACTCAATTATTCGCTCCAGCTCTAGTCCATCCTTGATTTTGATTTGTAGCCGCTCGCAGTTGCCGCTCATGTTGATCAACGACGGTTTTATCAGTAACGAGGCGTGAATGATCGATTATCGATATTTTTCCATTTGGACATATGGTGAAGAATCGATTAGGAGGTGTCGGCTGCGAGCATTCTGTATCGATCCTTTTCCGCAGGTTCAAATCGCAGATCAATCTTTATATCGCAAAGCAAGCAACGCTATTACATCCATATTCTATAATGTATGCTCATTAACCATGCTCAAAGAAAAATATGATAAAATTACTACCATTACAGGGTGTATACCATCAGTACAAAATATCATGACATTCGATGTCATTCGGAAAAATCAGAAACATATTAGGAAAATCGGCCATTGATCAGAAAATTCTGAGTTTTTCAAGCATTTTTAGAAACATTATATTCATTTTATGAAATATGTTGATTTTTTAAATCAGACAGGTGTCAATTTATTCGCGCAAACAATCAGGAAGTTTGTTTCAAATAGCAGGAAAAATCGGGAAAATCCAGAATGAAGTTTTAGTAGACATCTTGAAACTACCGGGTGTTTTACTTGAAGGGTATCTAGAGATCTGAGAAACGTGGAAATTTAGGGAAAGACACAGGATTCACGGCGACCCTGCGGGTGGATTATTGAAATGGATAAAGAGAAGGACAATAATGAAGCGATCCTGTTGGTAGGAGCGGGTGGTTGCAATGGATGAAGGAGGTAAGTAACTGATGGCAACCCGAAATAAACAGTATGTTAGTCCACTATTTCCTTGCAGTTCACATCAACCAACCGCTTGAAACAATAGGACCGCACCATTTCCCGTTTATCTCCTTTATCCATCGTTTTGCTGATCGATTTCAATTATCATCCCGCTGGAAACATCAGAGAAAATTAGGGAACTTATGGGAAAAGTTAGAGAATTTTCCGCGAGGCACGTCTCGCCAACTTCGATCAGTGCCATTTTAAGTGGGTGCAAACATCTACCGAGTGTCTCTCCGGACTTTTATCAAAATTTTAAGCATATAGTTTAACGACTTTTGTAATCATAGAAAGTTCGGAATGTAGCCAACGTGCGTTACCCACAATTCAAAACATTGCAATATCACAATTTTTTCCCAGTGACGAAACGTCTTAGAATAATAAGTCCATAGACCTACCTTGAGGGCAGCTTTTTTTTCATAAGTTTTTATTTCTATTTTATTTTATTTATTTTTCTGTTGTGATATAAGCCTGGAGGTCCAGTTCTCGGTGCAGAATTTACGAGTCAGGCCGATCTGGATTTCCGTAAAAAAAAATTGAAGTCTGTCTAGAGAGTCGTAAATTAGAGGCATTAAACGGTTTATTTTTTGTAGTGACTCTATGATGATTGCTCGATGCTCGGCTACGGACGAGGTTTCACGTCAATCTGCTCACGTTCACGCGCTCGAGTCTCATTACCAGCGCTTCCTCGGTTGCCAAATCGTGCTCAGAAAATATTCTTGTTTCCGCATCAGATCACACCAAAAGCTTATGTGCCCCAAGAGCCTAACACGCACTGACATATGTCTATCTGCGGATACGAAATTAGAGAAGAAAATAACATTTTAGAGGAAAAATAGTAAAGAAATTAAAAAAATGAAAAGTAGATAGTAAAATTTAAATTATAAAAGTGAACTAATAGAGCGATTTTTGAGATTTCTACTAATTTTAACTATCATGGTGCTTTCCGTCAAAAATACGTATTGCGAGCTGTTAAACCGTCCGAATTCGATTTTGCATGACATGTTGCATCACGTTTGGCGTAAATGCTCGCTAAAAGCTCATTTATGTAACTTAAGAGTACCAATAACTCATTATTTTCGGAAGTGATGTCTTTATTTTCTGGTGACAAACTGCATTCATTCAATCAAGATAACAATCAGACATTTCGTCGCAAGAGAGCACATTAATTTTGAGATATCTTATCCCTGCAGAGTAAAAAGTGCGCGAATGGCTTGTCAAAATGACAGCGATGAAAAATTTGGTCACTAATGCTAGCTGACTCAAGTAAATTATTTTTAATTTCGGTCTCAATTTTTTGCCGAAATAAAGTATTTTAAACTTCCATGTACCCTATACATAAGTTACCACATCAACCGACTATTTGACTTACAAATCTTTTCGCCAAATAATTTTCCATGCACAGGAACTGAGTTTTAATTCTCTGCAGTGTGGTGGTTTTCTAACAATATGGACCCGAAGACAAGTTGCAAATTAAATCACTATTCAGGGCCTCTACATCAACATTTTGAATTGACTCCCAGTATGATATCCTACGATGCCAGATTTGTACCTTGGTATGTTATCTTAAGAAACAATTTACCGCTGCTAACGAACCACCAGATTCAATTGTGCTGTAAAATGAATACAGTCACGTGGTTTAGAGGTGTTGTTGTTTTCTGTTTGCTTCAAGTCTGGTTAAATGACGGTCCTCATGCTACTTGCTTTAATTCATTTTCCATGTCCGCCATCAGTTCAAGGTCTTTTTTTGTGTGAGCTTGAGATTTTTAATTCGGTGCAGTGGAAGCCAGTAGGTGGCCCAGCGAAAATCGTGAGATGTATTATGCACGTGGTGCGTATTTACCGGCGCAGTACCCAATTAAGCCGGGAAGACTCGTCGTTGTCAGATTCGAACTAAATTGTCTAACAGACTGTTATCAAACTCTCAATTCATAAAACATTTCAGCAGAATTATCATGGTAGATCCAAGTTTTTGCTGATCTTTACTGTCTGTGAGGATAGTGGAATTAAATTTAAATTAATGAAAAATTCAATTAAAATAGAAATTATAGCTCATTCCTGGAGAATTTTTTTATTTGCACCAAGTGTTTAAAAAAAACCTTATTCTCCTATTTGATGATTCCTTCAATTTGGACTTATCTTGCATTTTAGTTTCAGCCTTAGTTATTTACTTTAAAATTAATCCACTTGATTTTTGCAGACTAATTAATTCTATCAGAAATTTTAACCGATGTTTTAATGTTTCAAGAAGTTTCAGTTTCCTCGATGATTTTTTCATTAATTTTGAATCGGAGAAAGTAAAGGGATATCTATTGGAGGTCATATGATTCAGTAGAGGTTTGCTTTTTGCCCATGGTTGGCCCAAAATAATGACAAAATCCGTCGTTTTCCAGGACAAATAACGTCACTAAATTTCAAAGTAGAATAATATTGTCACTTATAAATTATATTTTTACCAGAACCTGCTGAATATTTCTGGCTGAAAATGTCACCGACAATTTCTTCCGATTGTACGTCAAAAGTTTCGAATTATGAACAGAAATCGAATAGCCTTACTCTCGTAAAAAATCAGATTGTTTCAGTCCATTTTGAAACTTTGGAATGAAGTGATGTTCTTTCGTCTGGGAAACGACGAGTTAGAAGTTGATTTTTATGCATTTTTTAGTTTCCCCGCCTATACCCTCGAGCACTCGAGCAGTGGTCAAGATTCTTGGAATTTCGTTTTTTTTTCGGCAGTCTCTTTTAGCTCTGATTGAAAGTTCCTTTCGAACCAAAACCTGTATTGCCATCGATTGCTGCTAGTTTTGATCCGTACGTCTAATAGCAACTAAATATCTACCGAAAACAGTAAATAGGTTGGTTACGACCTAGTCGTTGAATTTGAATCAGGATACAAATTCTTTTGTTACTTCGTACCCTCTTCATATGTACTCTGAGCGCAAATATTATTGTCATAAATAGGTCAGCTGCGCTTGTCAAAAGAATTACGTTGTGATGGTTACAACGTAAAGATTAGCGAAAACCAATAGGAGTTGTCCAACTGCCCAAATTCTACGTCCAATATTAACGGAGTTTTCGCCTTTTCAAAACATGGCGTATGACGTCATCCACCGCGGTGGCACGCACCATGGTTTCTCCCACCTCAGGTTCATCAATAAGTGATGCACACATTTACACTGATTACTCGACTAAAAGTGCGGATGAAACCATGACGGAGGAAGGCATGGTATGTACCACCGCAGTGATTGACGTCCTTTGCCGTCCTTTTTGATAGGTATATTCTCCGGCTATATTCTCTTGTTTATACCGGAGTCCAGGGTGTCTACAAGTCCGGAATTTCCGGAAAGTCCGGAAATAGTACTGATTTTTTAAGAGCTGTCAGGAAGTACTGAACAAGTTTGGAAATTCTGCAAAAGGTCCGGAATTTTTTAAATTTTTTTTGTCATTTTTGTCGCAATTTGAGCAAGGAATTCGAATGTTTAATTTTTCGAATTTCGTCAATTGGAGGTACTGAAAAAGTACTGAATTTTTCTGTTGAGGAGGTACTGAATTTCTCGGGAATGTACTGAAAAAGTACTGTAAAATTACCTACTGATTTTTACCCAGCTTGTTTTAGTAGACACCCTACGGACGTGAAAACCAAAAATTTTTAGATCTTACTATCCTTTACTGAAGTGTGGTCGAAAATCATATAAGTTGATTTTTTAATTAACACAATCGACCACTTAAAAGTTGATGAAATTAAGACATTTAAGGTTTTTTACAGTAAGGATATGGAACGCTAGGCACAATATTGACAAACCCTGATGGCGCTTACCAGGGTTTTGAATGTCCACTCCTCATCTGGAAGTTAATGCTCTTCTAGAAATTGCATACGACGGTAGACATTGGAAATACCAAGGCCGAATCTCGATACAATCCCTGACGGTAATGAAAATTTTACCGTCACCGCATCATTGCGCGCGGCATTCCGACTCCTCTAATCGCTTGAAAAATCCCAGCAGCCATGTTGAATCTCCTCGCAAACCGCGTAGACGATACAGCCCGCTCCTCCGGCAAATTTTCACCGACAGGCCAGGCATAAGGAAGCCTGATTTTTACAATGGATGGGCCCGTGCCAATAGCTAGCTGATAGCGCAGCTTCCAATCCTCCATGGCATGCTTTTGGCTCCAAGTTTAAGTGCCCGCTACACTGCATCACTCTATAAATTAAACACCTGTTTGCCCGGTTGTCAGCCGGGCGACTTGTGGACTGTTTTATATCCGTCAAGCCTCGGGGCCGGCTCATTCCTTTGACGTGACAAGTTAAGAGGTTATCGTTGCACAGCACTATAGATTATGCTCCATGCAGGCGCATGCAGCTGCACCATGCATCGTGGCAATGAGGTGTGCAAGGTGTTCGGTGATAATTATTTTAGTTTGCTTGGCAGGGTTGCAAGCAGCCTTAAAAACCTAAAACAATAAGGTTCGCTAGGGAGACAACGGGACCAGTCATTATCAGTCAGATATTGTAGTTCCTAATTGCAAAATGAAGTTTACTATGACTCGAAGAAATTGTCGGAAATTTTCAACTGTATAAATTAATCTTGGTGGATTTTAGTAAGGTCCTTTTATACTATTGTGAAATTCATTTCTAATTTGCTTCCGTTTTTAGGCTTCATAGATGTCTCAAACGGGTAGACGGCTTACACTTTCACTGGTCTTAAAGATTATAAACTAGAGTGGACCAAGTAACCAAGGGGCCGACAGGGAATAAACGGAATGAGAGAGGGAATGCAGGAATGGGATGCGAGTTTTAGTCAACAAATGATTACGAAAAATGTTACGACCTGTATTTCGGCAGCCCATTTGTGACATGCAGGACCCTGACGCAAGTCTCCCTATAAAGGGACTCCACGTCCCAGCAACGTGTAAAAAATTTACATCGCCGTGTTCTCTTGCCATTTCATTCACGGAGAGAGCTAAACAAGCCGTCAACATGCTCGGACTGTCTGGAAACCCTGAAAGTTTCCAAGAAAAAGGGGTCACTTGAGAGTACGTCTTCGTCCTGGTGACCTGGTGGGTGCAACGCAGCTCAACCCAAACGCGGGGTTAGTGGGAACACGCGTGCAACGTCTGCCATTTTGTTGGTTCCTAAAAGCTCGCTCGATGAAGCGGAAGATGATTGAACCAATCAAAAATGGATTCACTTTTCCACCATAAAAATACTCCATCTAAAAATAGCACGAACAAAAATGGAAATTAATCAAGTTTGTGGCTCACAAAAAAATGATACTGAAGAAATCAAGGATTTTTCTTTTCCCATGAAACTCAAAGTTCCGCCAGATGGAATGCACCATGAGGAAGCTGTCTTCTAAATCTCCGAGAAGTCAAAAGTATCGTATTTTGATTGATGCTGTCGAGGTCAGTTTTTAATGACGATTGGCAACTGTGAACCCCTCATTGACTAGTCTCACCTGTCATCAACTGTAATGACTCTTACCGTCAGCTTTGCACTTTAATGGTGTAACTGTGCTTCTGTCCCTCCCTTTACCTATTTCTCTCCAGCATCTTTCTCACTTCAGTCATTATACGCAGATAAGATCGCATTTTTTTCATTCACTTGTTTTCTCTCATATTCTTCCGCCAGAAGGCTCAAGATTATCTTTTAAAGCTATGGGTTCTATTAAAAAAAAGACAAGAAAATCAGTGGCGAAGCGTGCTTTGCGATAAAATATATCGATTGATCTGCCATTTAAACCTATGGGAAAAGATCGATAAACAGCGTCTTCGCAACGAAAACTGTAACAATCGATTCCTCACTATAGCTTCAAATGGGGAAATATCGATAATCGATCATTCAAGCATCGTCACTGAGGATAATAAAATCAAACCAAGACGCTGCAAGTCTTAGACCTATGTAGCATATCGCAGAATTAAAGTGAATAATAATTGGTATAACTATGAGGTGGTCGGAGCCAAGATCCGACCTTTTTCAATATGTCAGTAAATCCAAGTAAATCCTGATGTAAATCTATGTCTCGGTATGTCAATCCTTCGGTTGAGTTAGTGGCACATGGCATCAATTGGATTACATTTTGCAATAAGGAACCACTATTTCTGACTCTTCCATAAAACCACCGTTCTGCACAGGGAAACCAATGGCATATACGTTGTTTCTAAAATGAGCCAGAAATAGTGGTTCCTTTTTGCAAAATGTGGTCCAATTATGAATCATGCGTAATCGAAATCATAAACGAAGCTTTCCCAGAACTTTTGCTCGACTTGCAACTACAAATCTTAAATTTGGCGCAAAATATTCATTTAAATTTCGATTGTTTTTAATTTTATTTTACCTACTATGTAACTGTACTGGTTTTAAGTTTTTACAATTATGAAGTCTACGTCTATCTTAGTTGACTAAAAAATAGCGATATTTAATTAACACATTCTAAATGTAAATTTCTTTAGTCAGTTAATCCTTCTAGCAGATTTTCTATCGGGAACTACACTTAAAATCATAAAAATCTCTAAAGTATGAAAATTATTGCACATCGTCTACAATATCAAAAACCGTGCAAATTAATTTTTATTTCAAAAGAGAAATCATAAAATTTGTCCAATGTACAGGTAGATCTCTACGTATTACTCTCGTGGTTCGAAGGAATAGTCGTTTTATCCATACTTTGAATGATTTAAGATGAGATCGCGCCTTGTTACAGGATCAAATAAGATGCAACATAGGAAAATAATCTCGCAAAACTGAACAAAAACAACCGATTTTTCCATTTTTGAAAATATCGCCAACTTGGGACTACGATTATTGGACGAATGAACAACGCTGTTTGCGAAAAATAAACAACATTAATGACCAGATAGAGCACAGTGCTCGTAAAGTGATCTAGGCGCACGGCCAGCTCGGTTACCAAATCGATGAAGAATCCTTATTTTACCAAGTTGAACAATGTGAGAGAGGAAAATGTTTGTTGACATTGTGGCATCACAGAGGGCCCGCTCGGACTGGAGTTATGATCCCGTATGAAATTGTCTATGATCATGGACGCATGTTTTGAAAGTAATTAAAACCGGGTAACACTGCCGGTTATCACGGTGTGTCGCCGCGCACTTGACTTAAGAGATTCAGCTCGTAAGTTGAAAGTCTGCATGGAACGAGAAACATTTTGAAGTCGGTAGTCCAAGTTCATTAAACTTCAGTTTATCTTGTTCGCCAATTGCTTTCGAGTTATTATACAGGATAATGTTCCGGGGGATAATCGGCCAGGCTGCAAGAGTGTGCTCTAAGATCATATAATGATAGAAATATCCTTATTTAAAGTTTTCTCTCAAAAGTGCCTCCAATCAAGGCGCAAACATTTTGATCGAATGGAAGGAAAACATTATTTTTGGTTTACGGTATTGAAATTCGAAATTTTTGAAGCACATTTGTGTTATAAGTGAAATTTTGAAGTGGATGAACCGTGGTACTAAATCATAACCAATGTCCATTATAATCAGCCGCACAACGACTGTAGTAACTTTTTATCTCGTAGAGTTAACATTACTGCTTCAATAGTTTGACTTTATTTTAAATAAGGTTCGTGGTAGTACTCATATTCGAATCAAGGTAAAACCCGAAACAACCCGAAAAAACCCGAACAACAGTTGTGTTAGTAACTTAATTTATTGAGGTACTACCACCGTTTTAAGCTCCCTAATTAAGTCGGGCCTCAACCCCTACCTACTTTTTCTGTGTTTTAAATGGGTAGGTAGCCTGTATTCTTATTGGCAATTATAGTGCAGGTTAAGCAGTTTTCTCAGCAGTTTTATTTAAATTTACCTTGTTTATAAAATAGATAGCTTAACTTGTTAATTAACAGCCAGTAAGAAGGCACTTCCGGAGGTTGAGAGCGGAGTGGCGCTAGCGCCGAGGGTATATAAGATGTGATTTCCGCATCACTTCGCGGCTCAAAACGTCGCTCCATTGACGTACGGGCGTATCTAAAAATTTGCATGAGCCCCAGATAGCATGGTTTTATATGTTAAACAGGGCTCACGTTGTACGCCCTTACGTCAGAGGGACGACGAAAAGGGAGTCTTCATTATATTCTTTGATATAACTCCCGTTCTTGTCCTCGGCTGAGGTTGTCTGGCAGAATGAATGACCTACATTCCGCAAGAAAAAAAAGAACTTTTTTTCTTTTTTTTTCTAAAGGGGTGTCTGCTAAAGTTGAGTCTGGCGAGAGAAAAAAGTCACCCACTCGGCTGACGCGAGCCGTGAGCCGTGCATTCGCGGTTAGCAAACAAGCCGCTGCAATTATCCAGATGAAGAAGTTGGGAGTCCGAAGGTGAGAAAATCGTTTTGACATCTGCTGGTGGGTTCAGCGAGCAGTGCGATGCGATGGTCCAGACCCAGAGGAGGCTGCCGAGACTTGGCAACCGACGAGATCAGCCATCATTCAAGATTAGCTCGAGTCTGAGCTCTGACTCAGCTCAGCGCCATGCCACGCGGAGATGTCGCGCGGTGCGCCCGTTGGTTTTTTTACCGTAAAAATGCGGTCTCCTCCAAGTTTACAGACTTTTTTTGTGCGTTACCGCTCCCGGCCCGCCCGTTCGACAGAGGCCGCAAGCTCCAGCAGCCTGATTCCGAGCGACTGGAGGTTATCCGTCGAGAAATCAGTGGAGGTGGAGTGGCCGTTTTGCGCCATGTCTGGTGTAGATGTGGCATCGTGGATTCGTGGCGTCATCGGGCATGGAAAATTTTCAAATCAAACAATCGGTCGTGGGCCAAAGCAACCGAAAATTGAGACAATAAGGATTGGAACGTGGTACAAGAGTCTGTTTGTAGGGAGAGTAGCGTGGCGTAGAGTTCATTGCTGATTGGCTACTGTTTTTAGGCTCCTTGTACATCACAAACGGGCAGAAAGTTGCACTTTCACCAGTTGCAAATATTAAAAACTGGAATAGACTAGGGAGCTGAGGGTACGGCAAGGAAACAAACGGGAATGAGTTGACCAAAGATTACGAAAAACTTTTCCTGCTGCCCATGTACAACTTCTAGGACCTGAGATGGTGCAACCCTTTCTGAAGAGGGATCCATGCGGCACCAAGCATAAAATTTACATATTTCTTACGGGCACTTTCTAGTTCTGCTGATTTCTTCCTGCCTTTGATCAGCAATCTCCTTTCTGTTCCCAGAAACTATCATAAGTTTTATACGGGCCGTCTCCCGTAGTGACACCACATTTTCTCCCAATTTCATCTCATTTTTTAAGAAAAATCGAATGTGAAAAGAGCCGATGAACTTTTTAACATTTTCGCTTCGAACATCTTTTTGTGTGGCAAGTTGGTGCAAGTTGTCCGTTAAACTCGGTGTAATTACAGTGCAAAATTGAGGAGACAACTATTCGCACACTGCCGCTGCCCCCTTTGCCTACCCTAATATTTGAAGGCGCGACCCGATTAAGCGTGTGCCCTCCGCACAACGCTTTTCTCTCCCTTATTAGTGGAAACAGACAAGAGGCTTTTGACTCCTGTGGCGGAGGCGTGAGTCATCTACTATCGATACTTTTCCAATGGCTCGATTATTGAATCGTTATCGAATGTTCCTGATCGACACATCCCTATCGTAGCAGTGTTAATTATCAATCGAAGTCATTCGACAACGATTTAACAAGGCGAAGAATCGATTCTTAAGGTTTTCGTTGCGATCAGTCTGATAATCGATCCTTCTCCATTGATGGTAGATGAATCGATTCATCGCTGAGCACGACACGCCACTGTTCGACTCCGAGACTGATTCACCGTGGATCGGCTGATCATTTCCTCATTCCGGATAGATTCGATCCGATTCGATCGCGAGATAGATCGGGATTCGCCGCGCGGCGCACAGTGGATCGAGTCAATCAGAAAGGTCACACACAAAATTGTCGACTAAAACCGCAAATTTAGAAGTTAATTTCGCAACATTTTAAATAATAAGGGATGCTTTTTGAAGTAAATTTGAAGAAAACCAATGAGACCACTTTTGGGACCTCTAGGTTTCGTAATAATGGAGTTACGAGCTTTTAAAGTTTCCAAATTTTGTCCGACCTCTCCAATTGATTCGATCCATTGTGCGGCGCTGGCGCCTCTTCTCGATAGGTGGCAAGCTTTCAGACTCGTAGCGGTGAGCGGCGTTGGCGTAGGCGCGAGGGGGAGGGGGGCCCATAATTGTTAAATATCGCGAAAAACTTCTAAAAATAAACCGGCTTGCGAAACCGGTTCGAGTTGGGCCGAGTGCGTACCAGGTGCAGAGTGCACTCCTCCGCCATCCCGGTTTCTCACTTGGCGCGAGGTAAACCCGCGGCTGCCAAGTGTTCGATCCCCGCGAGCTCGCCTCATCGAACGTCAAATCGAGGCGTTGTACCGAGCTAAATTAAACGTCAAAATAAAAAGTATCAAGCATGACCGAGTACATCGTATTAAATATGTCCAAATTCGTGCTAAATACGTCCTTTTTACCAGAGGCGGATCCAGCAATTCGACAACACCGGATTTTCTCCATTTAAACTTATGCTAAATAATCGATTCTTGTCGGAGCACCTGGCCCCTCCAAGAATCGATACGTTTCCACAGGTTTAAATGGAGGAAAGACAATGTTGCCAATTTGCTGGGTCCGTCAATGCTCTTTGCGAAGTGCTCTCTCTCTGGAAAGTGTTCTTATCGACTCAATAGAAAAATAGATACGTAAGATCTTACTATCGATCGGTTACGAATCAACAGATTTTTCTTCCTATGAGACTCCAGCATCTCGTGCGAGTTTTGCAACAGATTTCATACACAGACATGTGTTAATGGAGGATCGTCCATAATTAGCCATGCCTCTGGTGAAAAAGGTTGTAAACGTTCCAATGCAGCTAAAATCGCGAAACTTAATACACTTTTTGCATCTGAACCGTATTGGCGTTTTAGTAATTTTTCCAAATATTTTTTGGCGGAGAACTTATTTTTCTTTACTTTCTTTGCACAAACAATGTTTCGTTTACGCTAGCCTCTGAGGAAAGGGAATATCTAGGGCTCACTAACGTAAATATTTTTTTTTTTATATAAATTTTATTGATATTAACCAATACAATAAATGTCACTACTACCTAATTAACCTAAGGTATCTATTGACTATTTTTAATATTAAGTTAAAGTTTTAAAAGTAAAGAACGTATAATAAGTATTCTAATATGATACTTATTATTCTAACTAACAGTATTTAATACTGCAGTTGTTGTCTTAATAACGTAAATATAGACGCTTGATAAGAGGGTCTAAAAGTGACAACTTGGTTCTACTTGACATGTAGATTTTGGTTTTTTGGCGCGTGAGAACTCCCAATTGACCGACATAAAACACTTTACTTCTAACGTGAGAATTGAAATTAAAATTTGCGATGTATCTACTGTGTCCTTGTGGGTTTCAGATAAAAATGCATGTATAGTGACGTCAGTTTTCTAAACTTGTCTATTGATCCATTGAAATTACTGGATCCGGGTTCTGCGACTGGAGAACTGCTTGAGTAGCGACGAGAGTAAAAGGGGATTAATAAGAGAATGCCACATCGTAAAATGCTGAATGGAAAAGGCAGTTTTGAAAAGTGACTTCACAGAACTGACATAACCGCAGCTCTGGATGAATCAATCCCATCGGTGACGCAAAATAAACAACGAAATGTCAACCAGCGGACCAGCTGATCCGTATCTCATCTTTTGTGGTTCACATTATGGGGTACCTGGTATCGATTCGTCATCCAAAACCCTTTTTCTTGGGGATGTTATTGATTTGGGCGCACAGGAAAAGATATCGTGAAATAAGTGCTATTAATTCGTGAAGTGTCCGTGTTCTTGTCTCCTTTTCTCCCAAACCCAAAAAATGTCCTATGCTTGAAAATAGTATGTTAATGCTCGTAGACCCGGATCTTGTCTAAGACTGATTGTGAGACTTAAGGAGATTTTATCATTTTATTTTTTTTTATTTATTTTTTTTTTTTAATGAAAATCCTGAAATCGTTGGTATTTTTTTATTTCACTCCCCAAATTAATGTAGTTCTCATAAAATTTTCTTTGAAAAGTATTCTGATAATCTGATCTCAACTGCTTTGTATAGCTTCATGACAAAATTGTTTCTTTGATTTTCTTCTCTCACGGAAGATTCAAACTTACATAGCAGCGCTCGGCTAGGAAAATTACACATTTTTAAATTCCGGAGGTCACTGTTGTCTACCTTCATTCGTAAAACGTGATGAAATCAATGAAAATTTGATGCAGGTAAATGCAGTAAAAAAGTGAACGACTCAGGTGGGATGATCCCTTATGTAGCTCCACGCTTTACAGAGCTCCCTTTAAATTCAGTTACGCCCGCCCAACGTCATTGGAGCGGCGTCATATCCATCATGCTTGCGAAAGAACCACCAGACAAATTGGAATATAGGAAATCGGCATCCTTAATTACTTTTTTTTAATGAGCCATCGCAGGGAATGACGGTAACATACAGGGTGATCCAAAAGTTCCACAACTACAGTAGCAGGCATCACTCCTATAACTTTTGAGCAAATCGAGATAGAGAACATTTTGCACTGAAAAAAAAATTCTCGGCGTTTTTACCAAGGTCCGTTGGTACCTTTACCATGCTTACCTAAAAACCGGTATTTTTACTGTTTTTTTCAGGTAAGAATACCACTTTTATTGGTAATCAACTCCCAGTGACTTTGCCATTTTATCTCGGTAATTCTACCACAGTCGATAAAAATATTGGCGTTTTTACCAAGGTCCAGTAAAATTACCGAGAAAGTTCAATAATTTTACCGAGATTTGTCGGTAAAATTACCAATTCCATAAATGTTAATTTTACTAAGAAAAAACTGGGATCAAATAGAACCCTGAATTCTTGGTAATTTTACCCTTTTCTTAGTAAATACACCGATATTTTTTTTCAGTGTGTGAGGGAAGGAGACGAGTTTTGGAATCCCCCAAAATGAAGGGAACGCTCTGAAAAGGGGCAAGAACTTTGGTGGGCTCATAGGGGTGGTGCGGGAACTCTGTGTCACCCTGTATAAAGCTCTCTGATTGCATACGCGTTGTTAGCGTGCGTGTTTAAGTTTTTTTCAGTATTTTTCTTTCTTTCGTTTCGGAATTTAGTATTTCATCGCGATGACACCGACGGGCTTCACAAGGAGATAGATCAAGCGACATACATATTCTTTTTTACAGCATACTGCCTCTCTAAAGAAGCTCCTCGTTGCGGGACGAAGATAACCGCAGCGTACATGTTTAAACCAGGCGGACGACTCACCGCCATTTAATGGCAGGGGTCGTGGCTCCCAGTCAAGTTACTGGTTGTCATCGGTGACTTGCAGTCGCCGAAGATTGCCGCTGTCGCAACACCACTCTAATGATATAATTATCATCCACTTGCATCTCCTCATAAACGCATCTACATTGCTCACGAATCACACCGATCATCGCGGTCGACTCACTGTGGGACTGCCTCAAAGACTCACGGATTTTCGAAAATTTTAGAAGTATACTGTTCGGTTCCATTTCCGCCAATGGATGGAAGTGGTAGAGAAAAACTTCATGATAGCTGCCTTTATTTTTGACAAATTGCTAGGGGTCTCCTATTGGTTGCCTCCCAGCGATACTAATCCTAGATCATAATCCGAGAATTTGAAGAAAGAGGTTTCTCCATCTAAGGAGCCTTCTATTAAAGACCTAACGCTCTTGAGAGAGACGGGATTCATGGACTGCTTTATGCCCCTCTTTAAAGTAGGGGTGGAAGAAGAGAGGATTTTACACGGGAGGTGGGAAGTAAGGGTAAAAAATTCGGAAAAAGTATCAGACGTCATTTTTATGGACGGTCTCTAACAGAAATTGCAAGAAATCCAAGAAAAATTAACTTAATTTCATTGTATTTTTGTTTATTGACCGAAAAATGGGTTGGAACCACCCCTGAATGTCCTAGGCATTTTCTTGGTTCTCAGCTTTGATTTTCAATTTTATTGTGTTCGTTTTTGCTGAAGTATTCGGGCTATTTTTGTGTATTTTTCTTTTTCTATATAATGTTAATAACGCTCTTTGTCCCGGTTAACAACCGGTCTGCTAACTGTGTCCGTTGGCTACTTCTGACTGTAATGCGTTTAAGCTGCTCAAGGCTTCTGCCGTCGATACATCGTAAATAAAATTGAAGCATAGAAATACCCAGTCGCCAGTTTTACGGAAAAAATCTTCCCTTTGCACTCAGAGCTTAAATTTTTTCTCCTTCTTCTAGTCTTAGAAATAAGAAGAGAAATATACGGTACAGTTATGGGAGAAAAAATTTCAGTAGAGTCCTTACATCCTTTGACTGTAAATTGAGCACAAGAAGGCACAATCTAAATTGCATTGTTATGCTCATGTGTTGTATCTACTAGAGTACCTGTATACTGGATAACTACAGAAAAAGTGTGCTGCTCTCTGATTGGTCGGCTATCATGGAGCCCCAAAGTTGCCCCAATGTAAACAAACCCCAGCTCATCTGCTCCTACCTTGGTCCAATGTAAACGAACATGATGGCGGAAAAGTTCTACAAAGTTCTAGACGTGATTTTGGGTGCGATAGAAATTGTTTTAGATTCAACTTCTGAATCGAGTTTGGATCGAACTTCGATGAATATTTTTGCCGAAAATTAAGCATTGAGCGTGATTATGGTTCATTTCTCAGCCGATAATACGTGTTCCTCTAGGTCGGGTTACATCAGGCCAACTTTGGAGCTCCTTGATAGCCTGAGACTGATGGACCAATCAGAGAGCGGCACAGAGATGGTAACACTCTCCGTATAAAGGCACTGAAGTTTCTACAAAGAATAGCTCGATTTTTTGTGGGATAACTGGAAATTTCCAGGTGACAACAAAATTTTAGCTGTCTCAAAGTGTATATTTACATAGAGGAAACATTTGTTGGTCATCCCTGAAATTTTGTCCGTGTTAATTCGTGTTTTCGAGAAGATAGTGGCATCAAAGGCTACTCTTCTGCACGGGGAACGAGCGTCGCAACCTGGCGATAAGCGCAGCGTGTTTTCATCACCTTTTATTTCACTCGCGCGCTCGCACGTTCTCGCCGGACCAGACAGTCGTCCTCGTCGTGCGCAAGTGCCCAGCGAAATGTTCAGGATCAAGCTAATGACTCAGGAGAATCCTGAGGGAATGCAACGAGAACCCTAAGCATAGTTCCATCGAGTTAGGCCGGGATTCTGATGAGAGCCAGAAGCCACCTAAACCAGCGATTCTCGACCTTTGGGCCGCGAAGAGCGTTGAGGACCACGGAGGGCATTAACAGGGGTAAAAGTAGAACCAGTCGAAGAAAATTGGGGGAAAATGGACTACACGTGAGCAGGGAAATGGCAGTTTGGAAAGAAAAATTCGTTATACCTTAGTAACTTATTTATTTTTACTGTCGAATACCCCCGTGGCGAGTGGATTGCCCTAAACTAATCATGGTTGATCAGATTGCCCGTACATCATTGCACGTCAAATTTTTAGGATTCCTTCGAGTACCCTGAAAGGGAGGATGGAGGGAGGGGGGTTGAAAGGTTGGCCAAAATACCTCACGGTGGACTAGGCAAAAGGGGACTTTCGCACGTCAGAAAAGTGGCATCATAATATTTAGCCATAAATGTAATATTGGTGAATATGATCCTTCGCGTTATTATGAAACCATTCGTACCTCGCCTTTGAACTCGATATTTCTTATCTTTTTTAAAGAACGGAAAATTCTCTAACAAGAATTCAATTCGTACCTAGTCTGGAAATCAGAGTCTCTCTTTTGATGGTGCGTGCCATTCTTGTGAAACCTCAAATTTTAACCTAGATTTTATCGACTACTAATCCATGTAAACTTCTTGTATGTTTCAGGTATGTGGTTTTATCAGTGCTCGCTGAAAGCTCTCTCTCTCTCTCTCTCTTTTGTGAGTAAACTTTTTTGCAAAACCCTAGGTAGCACCTACCTAATGCAACATACCTTAGAAGTCTTAGAAGAATTCAGGAACTTGAGGACTTGAGGTTTTCTCAGGGACCGAATTTCCTTAGTCCATAAGGCTCACTTCTTTTCTTATTCTTCGGAAAACCTCAAGCGCGGAAGAGCTTAATAATAGACAAGACACCTGGATTAATATCGTCGCCCTTCTAACATAAAGACGTAACTGCAATTCTACTTGAGCTCTGGAGAGAAAAGATTTTCCGGACAGTAGGGCCCATCCCTAAAAGTAGTTATGATCCTGCGTCCGAGGAACGCCGATATTAGTCCACGGAACAACACAAGGCGGCGTGTGGGCAATAAATTATGGAAGTATATCATAAATTCTCAGCTCCAAGAATTTCCCGCCCCCAAATTAACGACAATTATGCGGTGTTCAACGCCATTATGTAATTGAACCCCCTCCAGCTTCATGTCTTTATAAAGCAAGTCTTTCGTCTTAAGTATGTTTTTTTCTTAATTTCATTTTTAAGGATTCTTGTTTGGTTCTAACTACGCACCCTAAAAAGTGGTTTTTGACAGATTGAACGAACAGTAGTCGACAGTGCTAATTTTTATACACTATCACTTCTTTCGATAGTTTTTTTTTTTTTTTTTTTTAAATCTACTTTCATTTATTATTTTATCAAGTCTCAAAGTAATCTGCGCAATTCTTCGGTGCTGTATTGTACCGATGAAGACGTAAAAGTTTATCAGTAATGACATCTGTCTACAGATGACATTTTGAAAATTGATAATAATAACCCCTCTATAAAAGAGATGCGAACTTTCCCAGAAAAATTAGAATTCCACAAAATTTTGTGCAATGTCTAGGGCACGGTATCAATCCATCTCGTTACGGGTTCATTTATGAGTGCTAAATATTCGCGTGAATTTTACGGATTTAAAACTTCACAAAGCAATAATATTAATTTCAGGAAACCACTGACAGTTTTATTCTGCAGTATTCTATTGCTTTACTCGAAAAAAATTATATTAAATTCAACACTTCAGACTGTGAATTTCAGCTGGTATCAAAAGCTACTCGTATGCCCTTCATATATCGCATGCTTTTTATGATCGTGTGCACTTCGTTATTATGTAAATGAAACATGTAAATGAAATTATTTAGTGCACTAAATAATTTCATTTACATTGTGGCAGATAAGCTGCCTAAAAATTTAACATTTCTGAGGTGCTATTTTTGTATCCTTTAAGGTAGCTTGTAGATGAAAAATAGAGTTGATAATGTGGAAGCTTGGCCTGTTTGTTTCGCAAAGAAGAAAACATCTGAAAAAAGAAAAATGCAAAATACACATTTTCTCGAAAGAATTCGATTAATTCTCCTACCGCGCACGAATTTTTTACATATTTCCCCCATCTGATGCAACTTCTCATCAGACTTGACGTGACGTAAATTTTTAAAATACTCTTACAATTCGAAACATGCTCTTTTCAACCGGTTACTACAAATGGACGTATTTCTGTCAAATGGAACTATGTGCATTATGACGTGAGCCCTGTAATGAACATATTCTGATGGATCTCAGGGCTCATATCTTAATGCACACTGTTCCATTTGACAGAAATTCGTCCAAATTGTATTCACTTTCTGCCGCTCCTGAAATATATTGCACAGTTATTGGTGTGCAATCAGGGATTCTAACGCTGAAACTGAATGCGTATCTATAAATAGATATGAACCCAGACGGTAATAATATCCCAGTCCAGGTAAGATTGGCACCTTGCTCTTTACCGCCTTCTGTTGGTGGATGAAATTATCGGGTTCGTTCCATCTTACCGAGGATTTCGGTTTAAAATCAGTCGAGGCGGTCCAGTTCCAGGAACTCTCTCGGATGCCCGCGCGGACAATCGCCCGATTATGGATTATGTTAATTATAAAAAAGCATGTTTGTGAATCTAGAAAAATTTCGTTACGTAACAGGTGATTCCATGACCCTCAGGACCTCGAAATTATTTTTATTTTGTTCCTTTTTTGCAGATTGCATAACGCGTGAAACTCTTCCACACGAATATACTCCAACGCCAGTTTTGCAATGTTCAAACGAGTCGAGTCGCTTCTTTATTAGGCTAATTCGCTTTCCGATAGACATCGGGTTAAGAATACATTTGACGCAAGAGGTATTTGAGGTTCATTAAAAGATTATTAGTAGGACAATCAGCGGTCAGCAGAGGTCTTTAGAGATAAGAAAAGTAATTGTATTAACAGCGCTCTCAAGAGGGAAAAGTAATCGCGTTTGACCGTCGTCGAGAAGTTTTAAGAAGAAACAAAAAATTGAATAAAATATGATTATAGGTCCAATATAGACGTTTTACTCTCATTTGATAATCCAAATTTTCGTCATTTTCATGCCCTGAGATTGCACTCATCGGTAACATATAATTGCCTCCAATTGTGAATTTTTCACAGAATACATTTTCCAACTAGTTTCAGTTGAGTTCATGAATATCTCACTTTTTTCATAAACTGCAGTTATGCGCTGCCCTCCAAGCCCTTCAATTTAACCCTCTATGGCAAAACGTTACGAATTCGTAACAACGTATTTTCGGGGTTTTTATAAATTGAATCTTTCCCATGTGCAACGATTTTGCAAAACGTCATTAGTTTTTTCCTTTTTTTTTAAAAAAAAAATTGATTCCCTTTTTAAAATTTTGAAAACAAAATTGGTATTCTATTTTTCTTATGCACGCTCAAAAAAAGGTATGACTGTGAGACCCATAAACATTTTCTCGGAGATCCATAATTTCTAACCAAGAATTCTGAGTGACTTATCTTCCACAGTATGGCTTTCTGAGCCATACTTTACTGGTCGTGAACTTATAAGCATGGCTCCACGAACTATATTGTATGGCTCCATGATCCATAAACTCGGCCGGCAAGTCACTCTTCCCATACTTGATTTTTGAGTGAAGCTACAAAATGATTAGCGTCCCCTGTGATCTGAGATCCAAAATTAATCCATGCCGCAGAGGGTTAAATTATTGATATTAGGCTGAATCTCGTTGAACCCATACATTTTCTGTGTGACAAATATCGATGATATCGGCAACCTGCTGACAGAACAGGCTGATTCGGACAAAGCGATCGGATCTAGAGATACCACCCCCGCGCGGGCACAGTGCACACAAGCACAAACCCGCCGCGCCGCGAGGGTAGGCCACCCGCAACCCACGAACTTTGTAAGTCTTCGCCCGGTATCAAATTATTAATCCGCCTCGCTCGGAGCTTTTTCCGCATTCCCTCTCGTCCGAGTTCGTCGCTTTCTTTCCTCCACTATTCCTAACGACCCGGGCTTCTGCGAACTCAATCTTGACCTTTCGGACACTCGGTGACTCGGCAGAACGGGCGGGGTGTTTTATTTGTTTCCTCCTGCCGCGGCGAAAACATAAAAAATCTTGAAAATATCATAAACGTATCCGGGAGAGCAGTTCGTCATGATATACTCGCTCATGGGTGGAAATCTTTGGACACGTTATTGCTCGGTTTGAAGACCAGTCTAGATGAGGTTTCCATCGAGGCACCACAATACATGTTACGACATTTCAATTCAATTTAGACCGCGTTAGGCAGAAAGGAACTAAGCCATATCAGCTATTGCCAAATATACAAGTAATCGGTTAATGTAATTTTTTTTACATGAAAACGGTTGTGCGAATTTTTTCGCACATTTCAGTAAATTTTCTGCATAGTGCGAAGTTAATTTTTTAAAATTTTCAAAGGAATCCACACACACCTCTTGTAATTCTCTTATAATAAATTAAATTGCTCAAATAAATTTGGCAAAAGCTGATGTGGCTTGGTTCCCTTTTGCAAGGCGTGGTTCATTTGTTGAAGAATTTGTGCAATTCGTGCATTAAAATGAGCTACAAAATCTCTGGTGCATGGAGCGAAGGCATAATAGGCGTTTTGGAGAAAAATTGAGGCTAATGATTTTCAATGAGACTCGCTGTAAAGTAGATTTTTAAAGAGATTTTATCTTAGAAACTCAATTTTCGGTTTTTTTGCTTCAACGTAAATTTTTTCATCTCTCAGCAATGGTGGCCCAATCTACATTTTAAAATTTTAACTAATGTTTCTCAGATTTCCGCCGGAAGCTTCAATCACTCAACTCACTGTTGTAAGCCCCTTAAGCCTTTTATAGTATACTGCACATTTATCTATCAAAATAAATGTGGTCCAATTTCCTTTTTTCGCCGAATCGTATCATGCCATTCTTCAAAAGTAGAAAGTTGTGGGCACTGAATACTATTCTTTATTCTTTACCCACCGTGAAGTAGACTTGCACCCTTTCCAACCTCTCTTAGTGCGAGAAAGCTACTCTACTTTGTTGCAAAACTGACTAAAAAAATTCAATTTTTCCTCGAATATGACTGTGCAATTACTGTTCAAAATTATGTTGACTTTCACGCGTAATCGGAGGAACTATAACTACAATTTTTAGTAAGAACCGCTCTGTATCTTCCCGTTCAAAGTACACTTTGCGAGTGGAAGTTTCATTACGTTGGCTTGTAGTTACGTTTCTGTACGTATATATGAAACTACGAAATGAGTGCAACTCCATGGTCCGTTCCTGTGACACTTTGCAACTACCGTTTGCACAAAGCTACTCCCTCGACACTAGCTACACACATATAGAATATTAAATTTTAGTTTAACAAGATGGAGAAATGGTGCTGGGTCTACACCATTTCTCCATCTTGTTAAATACAATTTCGGGCCACTTTTTAGGTTTAATTTTTTAATTAAATTTTAGTGTGAGTCCTGTCGTCCATATGACTGTATGCTCTCCAGGGCTCAAGTGGAAATTGAGTTACGCCCTTGCTTGAACGGAGCGACGATGAACGGCTCGCAACTCGGGTTAATGTCAACTCCGAGGTACTCATGCAAGCTCAGTGAGCAAGCTTGAACTCAGGAGCTGAGTCTGCGCCGAGAAACACGGATAGCTACAAGATGAAGCACGGGCTGGAAGGAGTGTTGCGAGTCAAAAAAAGTAGAAAACACTGAAGTTAGCTAGTCAGATCCCTTTGTCTCGACGGGAGGGAGGAGGGAGGGGGCGGTGGGAGTGGTGCTCCACGGCTGTCGTCGACGGATGTCCTGTGTGAGTGGGCCCTGTTTCGTTCCTTGTATCTTGCCGCACGTTGGGTGAAAATTTTAAATTTGTTGACCAAAATTCAGCTATTTTTGATGATTTGGTACTGGGCAACAATTTTTTGAAAAATTAGGAATTTGTTCTGGAGAAAAAAGTCTCTTGGATCTGTAGAGTCTAGACTCTTAAAAAATTTGATAAGAAAAAATTCTCTCTCTTCAATCGGACGAAGAATTCAAGAAGCGGAAAAAATCATAATGTGCACTTTCGCGGTGAATGACGCCATACATCGGTTTCTTGCTCTGCCGTGCTGAGGAAGAACGCCGTATGAACCTCCGAGAGTTACCAAATTTCTTCCAATAAAATGTTTATTTTTAAGGAAATTTATAATTATTTTTCCTTGAAATTTTCAGAAACTTTAGGTGAAATTCCAAACAACATTACCTGAAAAATTGGAAGAAAAATATTCATAAGTTCACCAGGAAATTCGTGTTTTATAAATGGAAATTTGGCAACGCCTGAAAGTTCATATGACGTTTTTCCCTAGCACGGCAGAGCTGTTGATACCTCGGTTAAGATGTAAGACGTCGAAACTTGGTGAAGAATCTTTTAATTATGCCCGAGCATCAAAACACATCTCGTGACGTGATGCGGCACGCCCAGCTGACCCAAGGCATTGACCCATTAGCCGAAAATAAAACAAGTTGCTTTTGAAATAGTCATTAGTGGGTGGTTTGAATCAACTTATTCTATCTTCAGACCACGAGGATAATTTAGACGCACTTTAAAATGAGGAACCAATATATGTGCCTCATTTTAGAAACAACGTAAGTGGCAACAGTTTTCCCACGCAGATTGGCGCTTTTATGAATGAGCTAGAAATAATAGTTCCTCACTGTCAAATTGTCGTTTTCCAGACGAAGGAACGTAACTAAATTAAAACGTTGCAAACTTTTCACTCGCAACAAGTATTTACACTAAAGAACTAATTAGCATTTTGAAATGAAAATTTCACTAATTATTCTATTAACTACATGCAAAAACCAGCAAAATTTTCGACGGAACTTTTACAGTTTCTTCCCTGTAAAATATGTAATCGTTTGAGTCAATTGCGCAATCTTCGAATTGAGTTAAGTTCATACGATTTGAAATCGATGCGTATTGCGCAGTCGTGATTTCGGCAGCTTACAAGTTAATTTTTAAATCTCCCAGCATCTATGTCGTCGTATCTTTGTCGTTGTATTTGGAATTGAAATTTCTTGATAAGATCTTGTTCTTTGATACATCATTGCGGACCAAGTTTAAGTTGTCCATTGTTTTCGTTCTGCTGGCCGCTCGCTCTTTTCGGCCGTGGGTGCGCCGAGCTTGGCAGCCGTCGATCACCGTAGATTCGTTGCCCGCGAAAGCCCGTCGAGCTTGCGCCAAGGAAGAACATCGTAAGAACTTTCAAATGTTGCCAAATTTCCTCGGAAAAGATATTTATTTTCAAGAAAAATGTTGATTCATGTTCCTTGAAATGCACGGAGATGCTAGATTAAATTACGAACAAAATTCTCAGAAAATTTTAAAAAGGAAAATACACATATTTTTTAGATCAATTATCTTACAGCGGGAGAAATTTGGCAACGTTTTGTTGTTCTTACGCCATTTTTCCGTAGTATGGTAGCATGGGTGTCGACGAACCTCGCACGCGAACGATTCCCGCAGAGGTGCTCATATCCGTGAAAATTCTCGTGCTCGCGATCGGATGATGCCATGATATAGGCAGAAATGATCTGTTTTTCCAGACAAAAATCATCAAAAAGTGGGCATATTCAATCGGAATCAGCCTCACTGCATCAGATTTTGCCTACTTTCCTCTCATGTTTTATTTTTTAAACAGAAAACTAGGCCGCATTGAAACTTAAAATTGTGTATTACTTGTGAATCGTGTAATTGTGTTTGTATTCCTCATGATCTGCGGCGAATCCACTAAGTTTCAAGGCGTCAGTTAGGCCCGTTCTCTGTTGAAAATATGAAGTTTGAGAATAATTAGGCAGCGTCTAATGTAGTTGGGTTGTTTCCGCTTAAATCCGTCCAACTGCTCGGGCATATTAATGCCCAAAGGAACTATTTTGCACCCAAAACCTATGCCGATAGTTCCTTGAAGCAGTGAATGCGGGAAAAAAACAACATATCGGGTTTGGTTGACTTGAGAGAACCAGATTTAAAATTTAACTAACTGTTGACTTGATTGATGAATCAATGTTGACATGATGATGATATCACCGATGCACTGAAAAAAATGAGTTAGCGTCAGATGACTAAAAATGGTTTCTATACACTAACTCATATTGTGTGATTTGGACACACATGATTTTTGGTTTCTGTACACTAACCACTATTAGTGCTGGGAACTAATTCCGCTACTCTAATTCGCATTCGGTAGGGTTGGGTCAACCTAACCTCAAAACTGAGAGAGGAGAAAACGGCTTAGCGAATGATAACTGGACAATACTTTCAGGAAAAGAAGATTTCTTAAAAGATGAGAGGTAAAAATCAACTGACCGGTTCCAAATGAACGACAGAGGAAAGGAATATCCCATAGGTATGTGCAAGTAGACAGAATTATCCTTTAGAGAGACACACACTCACACATGAAACGGTAGCGAATGTTCACACTGAATAAACATAGCTCGTCCGAACACTTGAGATATTCTTTTGAAATTACGGGAGAACACGAACTATAGAAGTAAGCAGTAAGTTAACAGATTTTCGTAAAATATAAACTGAACGCGGAACGCTTTAATCGCAATTTAATACAGAAGATTGACGACTCCAACGAATATCATGCTTGTTTACGTTTTGAATCGAACAGACGATTTCTAACCTTAACAGGTTTATTTATGTTGCTTTCGAACGTTTTCAAGAAAGAGAGGACACTATAAATCATACCGGGAGTATTTACATTGTCAAACGAGCCCGAAATTTCACATTTTAATTGATTTTCACGAGCTGACGCGATTGAGGCTGTTGTACCGACGCCACTTTTTCGAAACTAAATAAATGTAACGGACAATGTGGCAGTTAGTGTTGAGGGCGAATTAGTTTGACCCGAAGGTGAATTTGTCTTACCACAGCGCTAATTTTACAGCTTGTGCTGTTTTCCAATTCTGGTTCGCGCTCTAGTAAAGTCAAGTCAGCGTATGAAGCGAATTGATTGGTGCTTCAGTACAATAAATTAGTTCTGAAGCCTAATTTTGATTCTACTTGGCGAGAACTTACCAAATTAGTTCTCAACGCTAACTACTTTTTTTTCAGTGTGAGTTGAAATGATGACATAATGTATGACCTAAAGAAGGTAAGCAAAAGTACAGTTTTATCTCAACTCCTCTGATTATATTTGCAGACCGCGACATTACAGGGTTTTCCATATCAGTGATGTTGATTGTCAGTTAATCGATCCTCATAACTTTAAGTCGGCAATGTCGTTGAAGAAAGAACAGTTTGCCAAAAGAAAGCAAAACGATGATATCCGTATCAAATCCATCTCCTATGATTAGAAGATTTCGTGGCTTAATTTTTAAGAAATTAAAGAAGATTTTTTTTTTTAAATCTAACCAAAGCACGTGTAAATAAAGTTATTCAGAATTAAATACAGCGTGGTTATGTATTTATATAAATTGGAATTCAGAATAGCGGACAAATATTGAAAATCGATAATGGAAGAAAAAAGTGTCGTGAAACTTCAAAGTAGACCTCCGTAGTAGATAAGAAACACAAGTATACCTTTTTTTAAATCCTAAGTTGCAAGGAACGAATGTATTGGACGTCAAGTTTTCTCTGCGGAGATGAAAAAGGACGATGTTGTGCCTACATTCTTCGCCATGCCGAGGAAAAAGCGCACCAGCATCCAAATGTGGCATTATTTCAATGGGTAAAAAATTAATTTTCGGAAAAAATTATCGGTATTTTCCATTGAAATTTTCAGATGAATTAGTTTAAATTGCAAGTAAAATTCTATGAAAAATTGAAAGGAAAATACCCACAAGTTTTCCAGAGAATTGGAATTTTACGAGAGGGAATTTGGCAACAGCCGAAAGTTGATACGGCGTTTGTCTTGTCATCGAAAAGTGTTTGATGGATGAGGTGGATGGTCGATCACACGGTAGATATTAATTAGTAGAGCCTCTCCAAGAAGGAAAATGTGAGTCTACCGTTTTGTCAACAAACAACGATGAGTTGAAATCAACTCACGTACCCATGATCGTCTCACTCAGCGTCTGGCTTTATGAGACCGGCCCAACCGCCCAGGTTTCTCAGACTTTATTGCCAGAGCTCTTGCAAGTTTTGCCGCCGACAATGGAAATGTTAGAGACGTGGAGAACTCCTGTCAGGATTCCCTGTTCCCTGAAAAACTCGGGACTCGCGGAAAAGAAAAGGCGACGAAAATTAAGAGAAAATTGTAACATTTACCCACCGTAATCCAACTTTAGTATTTTTCGTAAAAACATGGTTAAATTAGAGTTGATACATACTGGGATGTGATATTACAAATGTTTTGCAAAATTTCACACGCTTCGATCGGCCCATTTCCAAATTCCTAATCGCGTTCTTTCTCTCATGCCCAATCTTTGTCATTCCTTTGCCCTCTTGCCCCGTTCTATTCGATTTTTGAAATAGCAATTTTTTACTAATTTTTATGGTTTTTCAAAGGCTCGAAACAGAGACGCCAATCAAAACTTTTTCGTCCGACAATTCGTCCTCCATAACAAGAGTCTTTCTTGTTCTCCTACTTCTACCGATGGTATCGTTCCCTCGCCAGATGCTTTTCACTCCTTTCGTAAGTTCTAATGCCGAAGATAATGTTTGACCCAAAATATGTTTCCTCTCTTTAAATTCCTATTTCTAGAAAATATTCAAGTAGGTTGAGCTGAAAACTACTTCTAACTCATTTTTCCTGAAAAAATATCACTATTTTTCTTTCCGCTTCCTTGGATCCAATTAGTCGCAACTGAAGGTTTTAAAACCAACTTTGGCGCGGCTCAACACTTTACGACCACTTCGGACGGATCCAACCCGGAAAACTGAAAATCCTCACCGCCGCTGTAAAAAGGAAAGATGATGCACCAGGAGCGAAACCCTACAAGAGAAGCTTTTCGGATCCCGGGAACTCGTGGCAACGGAGTCAATAACTCAATACCTGTTCTTTGTTCTCCTTTTCCGTCGGCGGTGGCGGCGCGGCGTACGTCGTCCAGGCTACTTTGATGTCTGTTTAATTGGTCGTCGACGTGACAACTTTCAATTGGACGTATTTCTGCCGAACGGACTACGTGCATTATGACGTGAGCCCTGTTAGGCATATATTCTTATGGGTCGAAGGACTCATGTCTTGATGCACATAGTTCGTTTGGCAGAAATGCGTCCGATTGCCACATGACCCCCCGAAGTCCGTTTTTACCGCGGTCGTGCCCCGCGTTATGAAAATGACGAGTATTCCGCCCAGTTTGACACGCGGCGGCCGCTTCTAATATTACGGCTAATTAGACGACTCTACAGCGATTCAATCGGTGTTTTTCCTCCTCCTTTGACTCGTATTTATTAGGCGTCATTCGATCGGTTTTCAAGTGTTTGGAATAGGCCCGTGGTTGCTGTTCAATCTGGTGACGTACCTCCTGCTTTAAACATATTACTTCAAGGTATAAAATCGTAAAAAGTTTAACAGAGACGCAGCAAGTAGCATGATGGATTTAGCCTCCCCCCTCAAATTTTGGTGTATCCCAAACAGTGTTCAAAACTCACAGGCGCCAACGCGCCAAATGCGCCTAAAAAGTCGGCCATGGCGCCTGAAAAATGAAGGCTTTGCGCCAACGTAGCCCCTAAAAATTTCCCCCTAAAAATCTGAATCTCATATCAGGTGATTATTCGAAATTTCGACGCACGGCACCGGATTGAACTCGCGAAAAGCAAGCAGTTGCGCCATGTTAAGCGCGCAATTTCGTTGCGCAAATTTCGGCAATTTTCGGAGCTTTGTCTTCCGTAAGTTACAGCTACTTACTAGTTCTGTTACAAAAACATCTTGTGTCTAACTTTTCACTAAATGCGCCGTAATGTATAGGCAAAAAGTCAATTTGGCCCTAAAAAATCTTCAATGGCGCCTAAAAATCAGGCTTGATGCGCCACTTGGCTCCTAAAACTCAAAGATGAGTTTCGAACACTGATCTCAAATCACTTGCCGTGCATTGGGGGGCTATAAACATGGTCCTCCATGCCAATTTTGAATGTAATTGAAGTAATGGATTTTAAGATTTGGCTGCACACGAACATAAGGCAGCCGGTCGGACGGACATACATTTTTAAGTTCATAATTTCTTCTCACCTTCCAGGCACCTTAAAACGCCTTAAACGGTGAAACTTGAATTTTTTTTTCGGTGACAATGCTTCCTCTACCCGCAGGGGTAGTAAAAATAAGTCAGAAGTGGTTTCGAATACAGCTAGCCGTAAATTCTCTTGTTCAAATATTCAAATTTGAGAAATAATATTTTGATCGTGAATATATTCGTTAAATGTTGTTTGCAACATTGAGTTTGCCGGAGGTATAAAAGTTCAAACCTCTTTCCCGATTCAAACTTGCCCGCAGTCTCTATTGGTAAAAATCACCCAAAATCCAAAAAGTATCATCGCTCATTTCTCCGACGACATTTGTCAGAATGTCATTAAAAATACTTCAAAATTTACTCAGCTGTACATTCGACAGATTCCTAAAATGCGGATTTTTAGGGGGGTGTCCGGCGAGCGGTACGTAATAATAAGGGGGATTCCGGGGTTGCATTACGAATCGTCAAAAGGGTGAGAGGGGGAGTCAAAAATGCCAGTAAAATGCGCTACGTAATTTATCACCCTACAATGGAAAAAAAAAGAAAAAAAAAAAAAAAAAAAAAAAAAAAAAAAAAAAAAAA